>PVLC010005973.1:0-72423 GCA_004027655.1 Graphiurus murinus
TGTTCTTCTTTGCTTAGCTATTTGCTTCCTGGAAGTTATTGTTTCTCTGGTTCTGACGTTTACTGGTTAGTTCTTCTTTGTAGTTAATCTCTTTAAGCAGTTTCTCTAGTGCTGGTTTGGAAGACAAAAATTCCTTCAGTTTCTGTTTATCATGGAAGGTTTTTATATCCCCGTCAATTTTAAGAGAGAGTTTTGCTGGATATGAGAATCTTGGCTGGAAGTTATTTTCTTTCAGAGTTTGGAATATGTTACTCCAGCCTCTCCTGGCTTTCATGACTTGATTCGGGAGGTCCGGAGTGATTCTAATTGGTTTGCCTCTAAATGTCACTTGGCCTTTTACTTTCTTTGCCTTTAAGATTCTCTCCTTTGCCTCTACATTGGTCAATTTGATTACTATGTGGCGTGGTGAACCTCTTCTTTGGTCTTGTCTTGAGGGAGTTCTGTATGTTTCCTGGGCCTGTGTGTTGACTTCTCTTTCTATGTTTGGAAAATTCTCTGTTATTATTTCTTTGAAGAGATTGTTTATTCCATAAATTTCAACTTCTAATCCCTCTTCTATGCCTATTATTCTTAGGTTAGCTCTCTTAAAATTGGCCCAGATCTCGTCTATGTCAAATTCATACTGACGTATTTTTTTTTCTAAATTCTGTACTATAGATTCGTTTTTGGAATGGTCATCTTCTAAGAGTGATATTCTATTTTCCATGTGATCTAATCTGCTGTTTATAGTTTGTATTGTTGCCTTCATTTCAATTATTTCTTCTTTCACTTCCTTCAATGCTTCTCTTTGGTTCCTTTTCAGGTCATCAAATTCTTTGTTTATTTGTTCCTTTATTTCTTCCTTTATTTCTTTAAAGCTCTGCCTACATTCTTTCTGAAAATCCTGTATTGTTTCTAGTATTAATGATCTGAATTGTTCTTCTGGTAATCTCTGCTATTCTGGGTTGGTGAGATCTGTAATTGAGGGGTTGTGGTAGCTCATTGTTTCTTTGTTATTTTTCCTTCCCATAATTCCCCTGTTCTTGGAATTATATCTTTGCTGCTCTTGCAAGTTTTCTTGTCCAATCTCTGCGGGGTGGGGGGAGTAGGGGTATCTGAAGGTATATACAGGGATAGTTTGTATTCAGTGATATAAGTTGGGTGAGAAATCTCGATAATGCATGCAGGAATAAGGTAAAGAAGAGAGTATGTTCCAGTGGAATAAAAGGTTGAGTATATTGAGCTGATGTGTTGTTAAAGATTAGCGATAGTGAATATGTCCAGTGAGTCTGGTAGTCAATATAGAGTTTTGAGTGTGATAGTAGGAGATGGTCTTGATATGAGACAGGGAAAAAGAAAAAGAAAAAGAAAAGAGAGGAAGTAAAATGTTGAGGAGAGAGATATATAGGGGAGAGAGGAAGGGGAAGCTTGTAGGCGGGAAAGGGAGATGATTCAACAGGCTAAGCAAGTATTAACCAAGCAAACAATCATCCAAACAAACTTATGTAAATCAAGGCAAAGCAAAACAAATACTGAGTAAACACAGATATAACACATTAAAATAAACAGACTAACAAAGATACAAAAACCCAAAATATAAAAATGGCAACCAAGCATTAAGACAAGCACTCTGCTAGTTCATAAGTACCGAGCTTAAATTTTCGAGTGTGTCTCTGGCATTTGTATTTGCTCAGTCAGTGCAGGCAGGGGGTTTGTTGCTGTTAGCTTATGTCTCTGGGCTGTTCACATGAATTCCTGCAAGACAGGGGCCCAATTCAACTTACATATCCCGGTTGCTGGAGTTTCTGTTGTTGCTTGTTCCTTCTGTGGTTGCGGGGGTGGCGCTCTAAGTCAATGGAGGTCTGGGTAGCTGGCAGGCGGGAGTTGTATGGGGGGGGGGGCTGGTGCGCAAAATGGCTTGTTCGCCAGCTCGCTGATCCTGCAGGTTCGTGACTCCAGAGGTTCACGGATCCCGCCGCTGGTTCGCATCGCGCGGTGCCCGCTTCCTTGTTTCCTGGAGTCTGCGCAGTCCTGCTCTGCTTTTTTCTGTCCAGAAGTTGCATTTTCTGCAGTCCTGGATCAATCTCTGTTGTGCAGTCACTCGCCCAGTCCCTGCAGTGGTGCCCTGGAAATGTCCCACAGGAATTTACACTGCTCGTCCCGCGCTTCTGGTTTTTGGTGGCTGCAGCTGGTGGGGGTTCCCTGCCTGCCTGGATGTGGCACGCTGCACCTGTTCCCTGTATCCACTGAGGTGCCTGGAGTTCTCAGTTCCGTGTCCCAGCTCCGCCGAGTTTTCAGCCTGCCCGGGGCCTGCGGACCGCTCGGGGCCCGCTCGAGGCCCGCTCGGAGCCCGCGCGGAGCTCACGGCTTGCAGTGAGTCTCCTGTAGTTTCCAAAGGATCTCCAAGTCCTTTTCTGTTGTGGTTCAGCTTTCGCCCCTTTTTGTTGCTTTTTCCCTCTGTTAAGGAGCTGTTTTTTTTTTTTTTTTTTTTTTGGCAAATTTGATTCAGAATCCCAGTGTCTGGGTAAAAGGCATTTCACTCAGGCGCCATCTTCCCTAATCCGCTGGCTCCTTTTTTCTCCCTGGGATCTGTTCAGCGCTTTTGTTGCTTTATTCACTTTTTTTTTTTTTTGCTGCTTTGCTTTTCTTTCCTTCTGTCCAGAATCTGCATTTGTGTCAGTTTTGATTCAAGCTCTGTGGTGAAGTTGATTGCTGCTCCGGCTCTGGAGGGACAGGTGAGCTGGGGTGGTCCCGTGGGGGCTTACACTGCTCATACTACATGTTCTGGTCACTGTGGAAGGTGCGGGGATTCACTGCTTGGTTAGGATGTGGAGTTCTGGAGTGCTTACTCCACGCCCGGTCGCTGGGTACCCTGCTGGGCAGCTGGCTTAATGGCAGCCGAGGCTCCATGGCTTGATGCCGCTGCTGTGTGGTTGGGTTCCTTTGCTCTCCCTGGTCAGCTTTCTGGGGTCTCTTTAGTTGTAGTTCAAATTTCATTGTTTTGTTCACTTTTTTGTTGCTTTTTTTCTTTCGTCTAGAAGCTGATTTTATGGCAAATTTGATTCAAGCTCATAGCACCCGAAGAGACGTGTTTCACTCATATGCCATCTTGGGCTCCATACCCCTGCATTTTAAATATGACTGTGACTTATAGTACATGATTTCCATCTTATCTAAAGAATGATCAGGTTCTGATAAACATGATGAAAAGATTGGCAAAGGGATAAATAAGCAAAAAATCATGATTCTAAGAGTAGCTGTTAAGAGAAATTGCCTTTATTTTTTCTTCTAGTGCTTATAAATGTGGGAAAGAGGTATCGATTAGCAATTATAGTGTAGTTAACTCATGTTCATTAATTATCTCTTAAAGCAATAGATTCAGAAATTAGGAACACTAATTACTAGTGAAAGGAAAAGTATTATGAGTCACCATGCTTGGCTTCCATCTTACCTTAATAGTACAAAATGTTATTTTTTCAATTTTACTCATCTTATATTTTTATATCATTTGCATCTTCCAGAAAGTTCTTTAAAAGGTACATATATGGAGGCTGAGACAGGAGGATCATAGCTTGTAGTTATTTAGGAAGACACTGTTTCAAAATATGAAAAACTGAGGGTATAGCTCAGTTGTAGAACACTTCTTGGTTCAATCCCTAGTATCATACACACACACACACACATACACACACACACACACACACATGAGCGTGGAATCTCCTGTTTACTTTTTCTTGTGGGCTTATCTTTTCATACAGCCTCTAAATATTTTGTTTCTCCAGATATCATGCTAGATTGTCTTCTCTACATATTCATAGTACTCATTGCCATTTAACTGACAATGATTTTATAGCCTCTAAGCTTCAGATTTATATATGCTTATCTTGGATGTCTCAATATCAACATGATCAAAACTGAGTTCACTGTTTACCTACAAAGCAGTATTCCCTTCTGATGTTCTTTGTTTCAGAAAACACCACATCCATTAATTTGTATGGGACTAAAACCTCTGCATTGTCTCAGAAACATCCATCTTTTTCATTCAGCCTAAATCCTGTCCAAATTGCTACTTGAATATTTCTTAAATCAGTCTCCATAGTTTTCCATGACATCAAAGTGAAGCTACTTAGGTATTTCATATGTGCACCAAATGTTAATACCAGAGTTTGACCACTCTATAATAGTTATATTTGCCTAATATTGGGATCAGAAAATTAATAATATACAAAGGCTTTTCATTAGGAGCAAAGTCATAAAATGGACTTTGTTTTTGTAACAAGTATCTCCAATCCAGTGGTTATTGTATATGTTTCCTTAAACAGAATGACGGGAGGGAAGCACACCAATCTGAATACCATTAGCTTTTTTGACATCTTTTAACATCACAAATAGAATTTGAACTCATCCTTGTCACTTTGTGTTCCACTGTCATGTAAGTCTCAAATGAGTTTTCTGTGAAAAAGCATTTTTACTTACAAAAAATGAGTGTCTTATGGAATGAAACTTAAGACAGTTTTTTACCTCCCTGGCATTACAGGAGAAACCCAAAGAACAGGGTAAAATTATGTAATATTGTGGTAATTTGAACACATTTTTTGTTTGTTTCTATTAAAAGAAGTACACAGAAAAGCTTGAAAGAGAAAACTGCTTTCCATTAAAATCTCTTCCTTCATCTCACCCCGCTCACCCTATTCCCATTCGGGGACACTTCCTGTGTACCCAGGCAAGTTTAAATTAAACACATCAATCATCTGCAGGCTTAAGAATTACCTAATGCTATGATGAACGACTCCTGTGACTCAGCCTCTTAGGGTTTGTTCTTCTGAGATTTGCTACCCATGTGCATTTATATCCTGGACTGAGGCAGGCTCCTGCAAAGGTGGAACAGGCCATTGCATATATTTTGCTCAGGTGTCTCCAGAGTGGTCAGCAAAGTGGTTGACAGTGCCAGGGGAAGGACTGTTTCTTTGAACTAAGTACCAATAGATGGTCACTGTTCTAAATAGATTTTCTTGGAAGGATGATAAGATAAACATCAATAATAACAAACAAGTGGATCTGAATACTAAGATCCATTTCAGAAAGCAAAGGTTTGAAGATTAAAGCCAATGGTCTTTGCATTTTAGGCATGAGAGCATGGGTGATTTTCTGATCTATGAATAGCCTAAAAAAAAAAAAAAGGACAGAAAATAAAATAAAATTGGAGGTCACCAAGAGTCTAAGAGTGCATGTGTATGTAAAATAAAAGGCTGGCTTTTGGGCATGGTGGTGCAAGCTTGTAATCCCAGTATTTGGGAGGCTGAGACAGGAGGATCACAGGTTCGAGATAACTTCAGCAACTTAGACTTTGTTTCAGAATAAAATATATAAAAGGCTAGGAATGCAGCTCAGAGGTAGAATGCCCCTGGGTTTAATCCCCAGTACCAAAAAAGAAAAGAAAAAGAAAGGAAGAAAGAAAGAAAGAGAAAGAGAGAAAGAAGGGGGTGGGGGAGAGAGAGAGAGAGAGAGAGAGAGAGAGAGAGAGAGAGAGAGAGAGAGAGAGAGAAAGAGAAAGAAAGGAAGGACTCCTAAATACAGGTTTTGTGCAATTTTGTGAATTTCTGCAAAAATATTAGCCAACCATATATTTTTTTTCAAATCAAGGTACAGGAAATATCTACTTATCTATTCCTCTATATTTTTACTGAGAGCACTTGGGACAGGATGTTGCTTTTAAAAGTCATTGCTCACAGAAAGGATTTCAAGTGATTTTTAGAATTAAAGTAGATGTGGTAATTATATGTCTTCTGCAATCTGACTAGTTCAGCTTGCACACATATCTAAACAAAGGATGAAATGAACTCATTTTAAATGAATAGCTTGGAATTCATACCCAGATCTCAGTGAAAGCATGGAATATTTAACAAATGTCCTTTTTATTTGTTTTTGGTGGGGGGAATTAATATATACCTTTCCTTATCACTGTCAGTCATGCTTTGTCTGTAACAGAAAAACAAACAGTGTGGTAAAATGCCACCTAGGAAAATGGTGGGCTGCTTGAATGCAACTCAAAGAGAGAAAGCCTCAGGAAAGAAGCTTGGGATGTGACTGTAGGTGCTGAATTCAGTTATTTTGTAAACATTTGGAATCTTTCCCAGTTTGGTTAATGAGGTAGCCATTTGCTTGACTGAATGGTCTTTGAAAAACCTTCTGTTTAGTGAAAGATATTTCCTTCTTGCTGCCAGGTAATTCCTATTGCTAAGGATGTTTGGAGAAAACAGACCCAGTCTGGATGGCTGGAAGGAGTTTCTTTAATCATCTAAATTGATTTTCTTCTTTTTTCTCATCAATCTTTATAAAAGATGGACAGAACAGAGGACTAAAGGCTGGTCTTCACAAGTGTCCATTTTCTATTGTATTGTAAACATTTTCCAGTCAGCTTTTTAGTAACATGTAGACTTTTATCAATCATTCTCTTAACTGAGTATATCAGCTGCCAAGCCTCAGAACTGGCCAGCATCTTCCACCTGGCCTGCTTTAATATCTTTTCATTCACGGACTATAGTTCTGCCTGACTCCAGTAATTTCTCAAAACTGCTGTTAAATCATCAGTTTGACCTCTGCTTTAACCTTGCACCTGCTTCTTTCACACTATATAGTGGTTTTCCAAATGCCTTACAAATTTGGACAAAGACTCTACTTTAAATTTCTCTATCCACATGTCTGTGCTTCTTCCAGTCGCCTTGTTCTTTGCTTTTAATAATCTTAGTCAAATGTCCAGTTTCCCTCCTGAACCACTGCTTCTCAAATCCTCTGCTTCCTGCCATTGAACCAGAGAATCCAGCAGCCTCACAAATGTTTTCTTCATCCAATTAGAAATATGATAGTAATTTCCTGAATCACAACTTCCAAGATTTTAAAATCTGGTATCAATTATTGCACCTGTGTGCAAATAAACCTTATTCTAATTACATTTGCATGCATTGCATATAGATTTCTATGTCTTTGGACTGATGTATTCAAGTAATATAACCTTATTTTTATAACTAAGTTGAATGACTCTTTTGCCTTTCCATACTATCATTTCTCTGAGTTCCAAAATCTCAAACCCTAGAATGTAGGTGCATTGTATCCTATTGATGATTTGAAATATAAAAATGTTAGAATACAGAAAGAAAAGTTGAATTATATTAAATAGAAATGTAAACTGGTGCAATCACTTTTTAAAATAGTTTGGCAATTCCTCAAAATATTAAATATAGAATTATTGTATAACATAGATACTCTACTTCTAGGTATAAGCTTAAGAGAATAGAAACACATGTACACCTAAAAACTTGTACATGAATGCTCATAGCAGCATTATTAATAGTAGCTAGAAAAATGGAAACAACCTAAATATCCATCAATTGGTGAATAGGTAAACAAAATCTGGCATTTATACAATGTAATATTATTCAGACATAAAGGAATAAATTATTGACACATATCAAGTATAGATGAACCTTGAAAGCATTATGTTAAGGGAAAGAAGCCAGACACAAAAATCCATACAGTATATGATATCTTTTATAAGTAATGCCCTGAATAAGCAAATTGATAAATAAAGAAAGTAGATTACTGGTGGCCTGGGTCTGGAGAATGAGTGGATATAGTGGAAAATGGGCATGACTGCTAATGGGTTGGGAAGATGTCCAAGAAACAGGTTATGCTGATGGATGCATATCTATGTGGGTATCCTGAGAGCCCATGTACTATTTAGTTTAAATGGGTGAATTGTATGGTATATGAATTATATCTCTATAAAGTTACTAAAGACAAGAGGAGAAGTTGCAGTTGCAGGGGATTAAAAAATAATACTGAAGAAAGTGAAGACAGTGGAATCAAAGCACATGGAGGAATTCTGTCTGACTCTTTTTAAAAGTAAAATTCTCATGATGTGGAGTTAACCATCCTATAGTGTGCAATTCTCTGGCATTTAGTGTATTCACAATGTTGGGTAACTATCACCCTCATCTATTTTGAAACTATTTTTATCATGAAAAATAGAAACACTGCACACTTTATGCTGTATTTTGCATTCCCCTTTCACTTCAGGAACTGGCAACCTTTATCTGCTTTATAACTCAGTATGACTTTTCTGTCTGCTTCCACTTAGCATAATAGTTTCAAGATTTGTTCATGTTGTAGCATGTACCAGTAGATGACCTTTTTCTTTTTCTTTTTTTTTAATTAATTAGTGCATTGTAATCATACATCTTTGTTAGGTACAAGCTAATAAATGCATATATTCACACATTTGTCATTTAACCCCTTACCCAAATCCCACCCTACTCCCTCACCCTCCCTCCTTCTCAAGTTCAGTTTAGTGACTGACTTTGATATATTTGTGAAAGTACAACCTACGTCATGTGCATCGGGGTGCCCCCCACCCCCCACCCCTATCCATCACCTTCAGTTAAGTCACCTTCTTTGCTCATCTAGGGTTCCTCCTTTTTCATCTGGAGTCCCTCTTATGCCCCATCTTCTCCCTATCATCCGCATATTAGGGAGAACATATGCTTTTTTACTCTTTGTGACTGATTAATCTCACTTAACATAATGTTATCCAGTTGCATCCATTTCCCTGCAAATAACATGATTTTGCTCTTCTATGTGGCTGAGTAAATTTCCATTGTGTACCTATCCCATAGTTTTGTAATCCATTCATCTGTTGATGGACATCTTGGCTTCTTCCATAGTTTGGCAATTGTGAATTGTGCAGCTATAAACATAGATACACATGCATCGGTCTGATAGTTTGGTTTCCATTCTTTTGGGTAGATACTCAGAAGTGGTATTGCTGAATCATGTGGTAGGTTCATTCCCATTAGTGGTTGCACTAATTTGCAATCCCACCAACAATGTATTAGGGTTCCCACTTCTCCACACCCTCGCCAGCATTTGTTGTTGGTCCTGTTTTTGATGATTGCCATTCTGATTGGGGTTAGATGAAATCTCAAGGTAGTTTTGATTTGCATCTCTCTGATGGCTAATGATGTAGAACATTTCCTCAAACATTTATTGGCCATTTGTATTTCTTCTTCTGTGAAGTGTCTATTTAGGTCCTTTGTCCCTTTTTTGAATGGGTTATTTGTTTTCTTAGCTGTGAGTTTCCTGAGCTCTCTGTGTATCCTAGATATTAGACCTCTATCAGAAGAGTAGCTGGTAAAAATTTTCTCCCACTCTGTGGGCTCTCTGTTGAGGTTCTTGATAGTTTCCTTTGTTTCACAAAAGCTCTTCAGTTTAATGCAACCATGTATTGATCTTCCTTTGAGTTGCTTGTGCTTTTGAGGTCTTGTTGAGAAAGATTTTACCTGTGCCTATGTGTTGAAGTGTTGGTCCTATGCCATCTTCAAGTAGCTGCAACGTCTCTGGCCTAACTTCCAGGTCTTTGACCCACCTTGAGTTGACTCTTGTGCAGGGTGAGAAAGTGAGGTTTATTTCCATTTTCCTGCATATGGTTAACCAGTTTTGCCAACACCATTTGTTAATGAGGCTATCTTTTTTCCAGTGTATACTTTTGGCTCCTTTGTAAAAAAAATAATTACTGTAAGCACAGGGTCTGTTTCTGAATCTTCTATTCTGCTCCATTGGTCTATGTATCTGTTTTTGTGCCAATACCAAGGTGTTTTTACTACTGTGGTTTTGTAGTAGTGTTTGAAGTCAGGTATTGTGATATCTCTTGCATAGTTCTTCTTGCTAAGAACTACTTTGGCTATCCTGGGCTCTTTGTTGTTACAAATGGATTTAAGGACTGATTTTTCTATGTCTCTGAGGAATGACCTTGGTTATATTTATAGGTATTGCATTGAATCTGTAGATCACTTTTGGGAGAATGGCCTTTTTGATGATGTTTATTCTGCCTATCCAAGAGCATGGAAGAGTTTTCCATCTTCTAAGGTCTTCATCAATTTCTTTTTTTCAACTTTTTATAGTTTTTCCTTATAGAAGTCTTTTACTTCTTTGGTTAGGTTTATCCGTAAGTATTTTATTCTTCAGGGTGCTATTGTGAATGGAATTGTTTTCTGGATTTCTATTTCAGTTGATTTATGGTTGGCATACAGGAAAGCTTCTGATTTTTTAAGATTGATTTTGTATCTAGACACTTTGCTGAATTTGTTGATTAGTTCTATAAATTTTTTGGTTGACTTTGTTAGGTCCTCTAGGTATAGTATCATGTCATCTGAAAAAAGGGATAGTTTTAGTTCTTCTTTCCCTATTTTTACCCCTTTGATTTCCTTCTCTTGCCTTACTGCTCTGGCTAGAGTCTCAAGTACTATATTGAACAGAAGAGGTGATAATGGACATCCATGTCTTGTTCCTGTTTTTAATGGGAACTCTTGCAGTTTTTCTCCATTTTATATGATGTTGGCTGTGGGCCTATTGTATATTGCCTTTATGATGTTGAAGTATGTTCCTTCTATTCCGATTCTCTGAAGTGCTTGTAGCATGAATGGGTGTTGGATCTTGTCAAATGCTTTTTCAGCATCAATTGAGATGATCATGATATTTTTGTCTTTGATTCTGTTTATGTGGTAAATTGCATGGATTGTTTTTCATATGTTGAACCAGCCTTGCATCCCTGGGATGAATTCAACTTGGTCATGGTGTATAATTTTCTTGATGTGGTTTTGAGTGTACATTGCTAGTATTTTGTTTAGCAGTTTTGCATCTAAGCTCATCAATGATATAGGCCTATAGTTTTCTTTTCTTGAGCTGTGTTTATTTGGCTTTGGTATTAATGTGATGTTGGCTTCATAGAATGTGTTTGGGAGAGTCCCGTTTCTTTCTATTTCATGGAATAGTTTGAGGAGTATTGGGATTAACTCTTCTATAAATGTTTTAGAAAATTCACTTGGAAAACCATCTGGCCCTGGGCTTTTGTTTGATGTTAAACTTTTTATTGCTGTTTCTATCTCTTTGATTGCTATTGGTTGGTTTAAGTTTTTAATATCTTCTTGACTCAATTTAGGAAGGTTATATATGTCTAGAAATTTGTCAATTTCTTCTAGATTTTCCATTTTGTTGGAGTATAGTTTTTCAAAATAGTTTCTGAAAATCCTCTGTATTTCCATACTGTCAGTGGTAATATCCCCTTTTTCATCACTTATTTGGTAATTTGGGTTGATTCTCTCTTTCTTTTGGTTAGGGTGGCCAATGTTTTATCGATTTTGTTTATTTTTTCAAGAAACCAGCTTTTGGTTTTGTGATTTTCCGTATTTTTTTTTATTCTTTACATTAATTTCTGCTTTAATTTTCATAATTTCCTGTCTCCTACTAGCTTTGGGGTTAGACTGTTCTTGTTTTTTGAGTGCTTTCAGCTGTGTCATTAGGTTATTTATTTGGTGGTTTTCTGTTCTTTTTATCTGGGTACTCAGTGCTATAAATTTTCCTCTTAGTACTGCCTTCAAAGTGTCCCAGAGGTTTTGATATGGTGTGTCTCTGTTTTCATTAGTTTCTAGGAATTTTTTAATTTCTCCTCTTCTTCTATGACCCAATCCTTGTTCAGCAGAGAGGAAGTGGTCCTGCTATTTGCTATAATATGGATGGACCAAAGGAACTTTACACAAGTAGAATAAGCCAGAAACAAAAAGAAAAATATTGTGGGATATCAATTATACTTGGAATCTGTAAAAAGGTCAAATACACATATGTGCATAAATATGCTGGGTGAACAAACCCAGAGATCTTGTGTACATACAACAGGACAGTTATAGTTATTAATGGTGTACTGTGTTCCAGATTTTTTCTTAGTGAGTAGATTATAGTTGTTCTTTCCACACAGCAGCAGGGGAAATGGAAAATGACTAACTAACTATGTGAGATGATGCATATGTTAACTTGTTTCACTCTAGTGGCCA
The DNA here is from genome assembly GCA_004027655.1 of Graphiurus murinus. Taxonomy (NCBI): domain Eukaryota; kingdom Metazoa; phylum Chordata; class Mammalia; order Rodentia; family Gliridae; genus Graphiurus; species Graphiurus murinus. The sequence continues at coordinate 11,862 of PVLC010005973.1, forward strand.
TTTTACTATATATGAATCTTATATCATCATGTTGTATACTTTAACTGTACACAATAAATTTAAAATCATGAAAAAGAAAGACACTAAGTGCTCCATCTTAGATAAAAATTGTGATTCATTAGTATTTGGTAAAAACCAATGGAACTATTTACAAAACCTTGTTGCAAGTCAATTGGCCATTTTCATTAGCAGTAATCAGGAGCTCTGGGATCTCTTTACACTTAACTGGCATTAGACCACAGCTTTGACCTGCGTTGAAAATGAATCCTTTACCAATGCAAGTCATATTTTTACATCTCCTGAATCTCCATTAGTTTCCCAATATGAATTACTAATCTCATTGCAGTATGATAATTCTGAGACTGTGTGTGAAGAAAAGATTAAAAAATAATAAGGTTGCAGACATTGTATAAAGTGCCACTTTTTCCCATTTTTAAAAGACAGAAAATCAATAATTTATGACTGTATGTCTCTGTTTCTCCTTGAGGAATTTGTGAGAGAAAGGTGACTTTTTTGTTGTTGTTTTAGAACAAGAATTATAGATCAATGAAGGTTAAAAGTTCAACAGGATAAGCAGTGCAGTGAGTCCCTGAAGCATCACACTGACATTCCAAGACAGAGCAAGGAAAGGTCTCTCTTTCTTGATGCCACCTTCAAAAGGATGCATTATCAAAATGTCACCTATTTAGAATATGCATTCACTTTGTATTCATCCCTGGGTTTCAGACTGCTCCATGGAGATTCAGATGTGGATTTCCATACTTCCAGTACTGTTTACCTAGGAGGAGGTCAGTCAGCACCTACTGTTGAAGTGCCTTTCAGTAGCATTTGCCACAAAATGCATGGAAATGTGCATGCACACACACACACACACACACACACACACACACACACACACACACAGCAAATTTATGTTGATTTCCCAAGGTAAGCTGATTTTTATCAGGAGGTAGTCTGGAGGCTTTGGATTTATTTACTTAGTACTTATCTTGGGCCAAATGTCTATTGTCACTGCATTTTTCCTATCTTTATCATGAACACTATGAAAACATTATAATCTTAGAATTTAATAAATTTTAGAAAACAACTAGCTTGGTAATTTTATTTTCTGACTGACTCTTCAATATCTCCAGTAAGGAAACTCATGATGTCTTGGGAGAAATAAATTTTTCAGACACCTCAAATGCATCTTGTAGTAATGCTTTCAAATAGTCATAAAATACTTGCTATATGACAGGCACACTTTGAAATGCCAAATGCATATACGCACATATGTATATACAAACATATACATGTATAAATGTAAATACATATATATATATATGTATATACATGCATCCACTTAAACCTGTCAATCATTGTATAATATGAATACAATTATTCCCATAATTTAGATAAAGGCATCAAGACTTAGATTAGATAATTTGCCAAAAAAATCCATTAAATCCTGAGCAGATTTGTTTCAAATCCACTCTCTTAACATTAATAAGGATCTTCTCAATGATATAATTTAGGTATTAACAAATCCACATGTACATAAATCATTTGCCTGAAAATTTTTAGAACCACATAATTGCTAAAATCTTTGAAATAATTACAAACCCCTATTTGGGAGACTGAGACAGGATTGTAGGTTTGAGACCAGCCTCAGTAACTTATCAAGACTCTTAGCAACTTAGACCCTGTTTCAAAATAAAAAGAACTGGGGTTATCCCAGAAGTAGAATATCCTTGGGTTCAATCAATCCACAGTACCCCCCCCAAACAAAATTACAAGTCTTATCATTAAAGGGATCAATGAGATGGAAATTTTCCTTGTAAAATAAGTTATTTTTTTCTGGAACTTTTAGGTAGAGTTTCTCTCTAAAAATAAACTAGCCTTTCATAGTTACCCTACTGATGAAAATATTAAGTAACTTACATCCATCCATCTGATTCTTAAATCACATTCACGTGACTTTTAAAACAGGATCACTATTCAAATTGAGTGCCAGAGGAATAATTCTTCCACAGAAAGTATTATGTTAGATACTAAAAAATATTTTTAAAATTGTACAAGAAACTTCAGTTAATATTACACAAAGACTTATTGAAAGAGAGAGCTATACTTACAATCGCTCACTTCCTAACATCTCATTTATTTCACTACTCTGTGTTTCATACCTCTAAAACATGCAGAGACAGGACTGCAATGCTGGGAGAGGGTTTCCATTTCCTTCTCAATGCTATTTCCTTAATTGTTCTTGGGTTGTCATCACTCTCTGTCTCTTTTGGGACCTCCCATCACTATTCATTTCTCCCTAGCTCTTTTTCCTTAGCTCCCTTCTATGTAGCTCCCCCTCATCATAAAAATATGTTCAGTTTTAACCCATCTTAAATAACTCCCTTAACCCATTTATCTCCTGGCTTACATCATTGATTTATTTTCATGTTCATTTAGCAAGAACATGGTCTAGATATGACATTTCATTTTCTGAGCCAACCCCACCTTCCTCAACTCACTGCAAGTGGGTTAAAGCTAGCACTGCTTTTTTAAATTCCTCTTCTCTTGCTCATGGTGGTTTTCTTATTACCAAATACCAATGAATTTTTACTTAACTTACCCTGACCATGTACACCTTCAAAATCTTCTTAGTTTCTCCAAAAATTCAGTCCCCCAAATCCTCTACATTTCACACTCATTCTTTGATTTTCTGTAAAGGTGCCTCTTTTTCCATCTGTTCTATGGATATTAGTATTTTATAGATACTGTCCTGTTTCCATAATTATACAAACTCCTAATCATCCAACCATATACAATTATAAAATTGCCACTTAGGCTAACATTCTCAAGCCTATAAATACCACAGCTTTCCTAAGTATTATATCTATATGTTATCTGAGACTTCTCCAAATTTTCTAATTTTTCCTTATCTTCTATTTAATATCCACTTAACTTTAGGCTATGCCTTCATCCTGTCTGACTTTGAGAAGCCTACTACTGTCCCAAGTTATTCTGAATATCCTCAGAGAGTGTATAACAGGAGGGTGCTTGTTATGTATTGGTTCTCACTTCTGCTTCATTATCCTTGGTCATCCAATCACTGCTTCTCTGCATGACATGACCATATGCAGACCCCTTTACTTTATAAGTGACATTTGTTCTCCCTGTCATAGACACTGCCCTACCAAGTATCCTTCTGCTCAACCACCATGATGCTGGGACTTACTCATTCTTTATAAGTTCTTTTTTTTTTAATCAATCCTTACAGAAGCTTAATATCCTCTAGTATCAAAATATCTGGTGCAACATATCTTTTCTTTAATATTTAAGAAGTTATTTCCTTTACTGTTCAAAGTATTTTCCTCTTGTTTGTCTCAAACTCTCGTTTCTGGAATAGACCCTGATCCTGAGACTTGCCATTCCATAAATAAAGTACCAATTAAAATACTCCCATTCGAAAAAAACATTTTCCATCAAAGATATAATCTGCTCCTATAATTTTTTTCCATTTTGTTACTGGTGATTGAACCAACCCAGGGTCATTCTGTCTCCAAGCTACACTCCAGCTCTCTTTTATTTTGAAATAAGGTATTGCTAAGTTGCTTAAGGTCTCACTAAGTTGTTGAGGCTAGCCTTGAACCTACAATCCTCCTGTCTCAGCCTCTTCAGTATTGGATTACAGGTATGCGCCTGTACCTGGCCCCTATACTTAAAAATATGATAAGAACCATGTCTTAAAAAACTTATCTCATTTGTTTCCTTATTTCATTCAGGGATGAGTATATAGCCTGTATGTCCTGTATTGCCATAACACTTCTACAAATTTTGAAATATTTTTATATCCATTAGTCAATAGCCTCTGCCTGGATGCTAATACCACACTGTCTTGCCACAAGTCTTTCTGCAACTAGGTAACTAGTGACTTGGCACTTGAAGCAGCAGGTGGCTCTAAGACCTGAACAAACACCTGCACCCAGCTGACCTCAGCTGGTCCTTTTGCTGGGATGATTTTTAAAATCTCTGCTGAAAACACATTTCTAATTGATTACTGGACATCATTGACTTACTATTTTCCCTTTCCAATCACTCTTGAATGTAAAATACCAGTTGGGCGTGTTGGCAAATGCTTGTAAACCCAAGGCTGAGACAGGAGGATCACGGGTTCTCCGCCAGCCTCAACAACTTAGTGGAGGCCCTCCACAACTTAGTGAGACCCTTTATCAAAATAAAATAGGGTTGGAGGGTGTAGCTCAGAGGTAGAATGTCACTGGTTCAATTCCCAGTATCATCAAAATAAGAAAAATGTAAAATATCACAGGTAAGAATAACAATTAAAAAATCTACTTTGGTCCACTTTCTGTAATTCCTCATATTGAATACAACCCCATAAGCCCAAAATTCCTCTTATTGTATCTTTAGGGCTTAAATCCAAACTCTCTTTAAGTTCTATCTCACCCTCCTGGGTATATTCAGATTTACTCTTTTCTCTGTCCTATCTTCTTTAATTTCAGCCCTGCTTGACTGATAGTTTCTCACTTGTACTGCTGCAATAAATCACAACTCATGTTCCTGCTTTCAATCTTGTTCCTTTAAAATGCATCTTACATAGAGCAAGCAAAGTGTTCTATTAAAAACCCAAATATATTCATTGGTTGTTCAAATCCTGCAGTGATGCTCATCTCTATGAACCTCTTTGACTTAATATTCAAAGTCCTTCATAATCTGGCCAATGCCATGCTACCTCTCTTTTGCTATTCTCTTGTGCTTACACTGTGCTCTATCTTTCCTATACCGCTTGTGATCCTAAAGCCTCCTTGGCATGGGAATCCCTTGCTCCTATCTTACCTCTCTACTTCCTTCTGTATCACTGAGCCTCCTTTTCTTCCTTCACAGGTCAGCTCATATCTTAGTCTTTATTTCAGTGGTACCTGACATATTGCCTGCCATTCAATAAATTACAAACCAATGAATAAACAATGAATAAAAAAATAAATGCTCTTTTGGACTTATGATTTGTACATATAGGATAGTCTTTGTGTATACGGTTTCTAGAGGCTAAAAATTAATTGTGCTTTCTTTTTAAGCATTCTAAATAACCCAATCAACCCTTGTTTTCTTTGCATAGATATAGATTGTACTATTCAGAAGATGAAGTTGCCAAATAGTGAGCTGGCTGATCATTTGTAAGTATATATCACTCCTGTGCCTTCTATTTTTTTTTGTTGATGCATTGTAATCATAGATCTTTGTGAGGTATAAGCTAGTAGAGGCATACATGCACATAGGTCTTATTTAACCCTTTCCCAATTCCAACCGCATTCCTTCCACCCTACCCCCTTCTCATGTTCCGTTTAGTGATTGGCTTTAATATGTTTGTGAACGTACATCATGTGCATTAGAGTGTTTCCCTCCTCACCTTCATCACCTTCAGTTAAGTCACCTTCTTTGCTAATCTAAGGTTTTCCTTATAGAGTCCCTCCTATAATCTACTTTCTCCTTAGCTTCCACATATTAGGGAGAGCATTCTATTTTTTACTTTTTGTTACTGACTAATCTCATTTAACATAATGTTTTCCAGTTCCATCCATTTCCCTGCAAATGACATGATTTTGTTCTTTATTACTGAGTAAAATTCCATGGTGTACATATCCCTTAGTTTTGTAATCCATTCATCTGTTGATGGACATCTTGACTGGTTCCATAGTTTGGCAATTGCAAATTGTGCAGCTATAAACATAGATACACATGCATGTCCTCTATTTTTAAATTTAATTTTATAGTTAAAGTTTTCTACAAAGGTATATTCTCATATACAAAAATATTAGCTATTTTTGTTTTGAAATGTAAGCGAACAAAACAAGATCGGAGACTTAAATAAGTAAAAAGGCTTTTCTATGTTGGGTTTATAATAAAACTCAATAGCACATTAATGGCTTTGTCATATTCATAATTACTTGTTATGTAGTTTGTAATAAATAAAAAACATATCCCTGATCCTAGGTCTCAGATTCTTAAGATTATGACCAAAGTTGTTTTCTCCAATTGTGATTGTATTGTTTATATAGACTGAATTAGTCGTTGCAATGATTTTAAAATATTTATTACATTTATATATTTTAATATTTAATTAGCCCTTGGTTCCTCCATTGAACTTGCATCTAAGATTTGAAATTGAGAAAAAACACAATAAAATGCAAATATATATATATAATTTAATATGAGCAGAGATGATAAAACATGAATTTTAAGTAATAATTTAAAATATATTTGGCAGTGTAAAATAATTTGGACTTTTTCCTTTAATAGACAAATTATAAATATTTCTTTAAGATAATTAAGACCTTAATATTTTTCTTCCATGATGATGTTCTTTATTAAAAGTAGTACATTTTCAATAGTGTTCCTCTCTAAAATATTGTTCAATATTATGAATATTGTATTTCAAATTAAACTTCCTGGTTTAATAAAAGAACAATAAGATAAGAGCAACATAGCATCAAATATCAGTAGTCCTTTTAAATTGGTAGATTTTGCCTCATGGAAATATCCCCTTAAAAATTACATTTCATGCCAGGCATGGTGGCGCACTCTTGTAATCCCAGCATTTGGGAGGCTGAGACCGACCGGAGCATCCAGGTTCTCGGCCAGCCTCAGCTGCTTAGTGAGGCACTCCACAACTTAGTGAGACCCTCTTTCAAAATAAAGAATAAAAAATAGGGCTGAGGGTACAGCTCGGAGGTAGAATGCCCCTGAGTTCAATCCCCAGTACCACACACACACACAAAAATTACATTTCATGGTAAATGTTAGCTTCACATTGCTGTTTTATAAAATGAAAAAAATATGTGCTACAAATTTGAGTATTGTATAAAATACATTTTTCAACATCATTAAATATTATAGAATAACTCTGCTTAGTTCTGTTTGCAAGTTGTAAGATATAGTGCTTATCACCTTCCAAATACCCATAGGTTTTCCTTCCTGACATAACCTTGTTTTTTTCTGTGTGTCCATTCCCCTCTGAATACGTATGCTCCAGGGGAGGTTAGTCCCAGCTCAGGTCTCAAGTTTTCATTATTCTAAGCCAAATCATAGTATTTCTGTTTTATTTGTTCACAATTGAGCATAAATTTGAGCATGTGATGAAATTCTGTCCAATGAGACCTTCAAGAGTCTTCTGGACAGTGTCTGGAGCTGTTGTATGAGATGCAGGGAACAGCTACAACCATATTATACCAGTATAAGGAGGATGGAAGCAGAGCCAAGAAGATTGCAAAGATGAGCCAAAGCTCAACTTAAATTCCAGGAGCTTATGCTATCTCTAAGAAGTCTTGTTTTCCAGATTATAGATTTTCTGAGTGCCTAAACGACTTTGAGTGGGAATTTTCTATTACTCAAAGCTGAACACATCCTAATTGATACCATGACCTATACTAGTGGTTTCTTGAACTCATGCCAGGGCCAGTTCAATTAAGTTCAATTTAGGGTTAAATACCTGAATGCCAATTTTATTTCATGTACCTAAAGAAATCACCCTCCAATGAAAAAGAACAGTGAAGTTGCAATATGCTTGAGAAACAATTTATGTTTAAATAATAGAAGGGATTATGAGTAAGGAGATATTTACTCTGGTAAGCAGGAAAAATACTAAGACCCATAAGCTTTATAGGAAAGAGGGTGCTTTATCAATGTTTTAGAGGTAAATGAATTAAAATTTTTTGCATGTCAATAACAGAGCATGAATTAAGAGTAGTGCTTTTCTCCTCATGAAATTTGAAGGTAAAAATTATAGGGTTAAGCCAGATATGGCAGCCCACATCTGTAATTCCAGTACTTGGGAGGCTGAGATGGATCACAGGTTCAAGGCCAGTCTCAACAACTTATCTAGATTCTGTTCCAAAATAATAAAAGTTGGGGTTTAGCTCAGAGGTAGAACATCCCAGGTTCAATCCAAAGTTGAGAAAGATGACCTACTCCCATCCAGTTCACTGTAATGCATTAGGTTCATCTTCTGTATAATGTGAAGTTGGTCTGCCTGAGATGACCCCTAAGCTTATATGAGCTGCCCACCTCTACCCCGCCTCGTCTCTCCATGTTTTCATTCCAGTCCACTTGCAAAGCTAATTTATTTCAATGAGAATATAAACTGGGCCTGGCTGTCTTTCTTATTTGTCTTCCTGTCTCTTTAGCCTCTATACCACCTCTCCTCACCTGGAAATAAAAACGAAACAAAACAACAACAACAACAACTATATATATATATATATATATATATATATATATATATATATATATATATATATATAAAAGAAGGAAAGAATTTATTTCAAAGGTCTTTGGCAAATATGTAAATAACTAATTTGGACTGTTTTTTTTTTTTTTTTTTTTTTTTTGCAGTACTGGGGATTGAACTCAGGGGCATTCTACCTCCGAGCTATACCCCCAGCCCTATTTTTTATTCTTTATTTTGAAACCGAGTCTCACTAAGTTGTGGAGCGCCTCACTAGATAGCTGAGGCTGGCCGCGAACCCGGATCCTCCGGTCTCAGCCTCTCGAATGCTGGGTGGACTGATTTTGAAGTGAAGTCTTTGAAGTCTTACTCAAGCTCAGCACCAAAATGTGTAACATAACTTTAAATTCAGGGTATTTGTAAGTCAAGTATACTGGACTTATAAGAATTGCTTAGTATTTGGGAGATAGAATTAGACCATGCAGTATTAGTACAGACAGACAATACTTGAGGTGACGTGGTTGATGACTCCATTGTGAAATGCAGAAAGGATCCAAATACCATATAGGACAACATCAAAAGGTTGAGGTCCTAACCTACCTGCAAAATGACATTCCAGGTCTATGTGGTCCTACAATAGCTTAATGAAAATATGCCTGTTTTTTAGGTTACCCAAGAGTTTCTACTTTGGGAAGGCAAATGCTATTTCAGTATGTCATTTTTTCATCATACATGTGAAATTCTGAACAACAAACTTCAATTATATACTTTACATCATGCAAAAATCATATTGATTTTTAACATCAACCTATGTCCATCAGGAAGGCTTCCTATCTCTATCAAAGGTATGGTATAACCCTTGGGAAGGCATGTTTATAAGATAAAGAACAGATATGTAGAAATGTGGGGGAAAGCAGTCCTTCCATAATGCACAGCAGTTCAAGGAACACATTCTAAATGTTTAGTAACTGGGGGTGATGGCTCACGCTTGTAATCCTAGCACTTGGGAGGCTGAGACAGGAAGATAGTGGTTTGCCACCAGCCTCAGCAACTTAGTGAGACCCTCTGCAACTTAGAGAGACCCTCTTCCAATAAAATAATAAAATGGGGCTGGGGTGTATATCAGGGTAGAATGCTCCACTCCCAGTACCACACACAAAATTAATAAATAAGTAAATAAATAAACAAAAGCTTAAAATTTAATTCTTAAAGGGATTGTTGATGTTTTATTACCATGCACAAACTTAGGGACCTCTTCATAGGTTTTTCAGTGAAGCCTTTCTTCTGGATACATATTTTTCTGAAGAAATGCAATGATCTTGTTTCTGTATATGTTCTCAATATTCCTGTATGCCAGTCATTCAATACTTCCTAACTCAAGTCTATCTTTCCTCCCTCTAACTTACATATACCTTTCTCTCTTCTACCCTTGATGACCACAACACAATTCTTAGAAGGATGGAAATCTGAATAATGATGTGAGAACAAATTATCTAGCAATGTGAAGAGGCGCATACTGCATAGCTTACAATTTCATTCCTAGGCATATTACCTAGAGGTGCTACATAGGTGAGGTATACCAGAATGCCCATGGTAGTACTGTTAATAATAACAAACACCTGAAAGTAACTCAAAGCCCATTGAAAGGAGATTGGAATATAACATTTGATAAGCAATGAAAATCTGTTATAGCTTACATAAAAAGAGAAAGGGCTCTCAGCAACATAATTTGGAATGAAAAACACAAGCAGCATATGGAATGACTATAATTATATAATAGCATGTAAGACAAGATGATATATTGTTTAGTAATATGGTTATCTGCGTAAAATTAAGAAATGAAAGCAAAAACATGATAAACATAAAATTCAAAACTGTGGCTTCCTGACGAGAAGTATATAGGGCTTATATAAGGCTTCTCTCTCTCTCTCTCTTTCTCATTCTCTCCTCTCTCTCTCGTTTGCTAAATTTTGAGATATTTGCCTCCTACTTTACTACCCATCAATTATGGATTATAACATGATTTTGCGTGGCTAAACTTTATATCTCCTCAGGAGAACACAGCACCATTGAGCAACTGTGGCATTCTGTGGAGAACTTCAATCTTTGGTCACTATGTTAAGAGTTCTTGTAGCTTCTTTCTTTTCAAATGGTGTGATAGTGGTTCTTATATTCCTATTGTTATTTTTAAATACTTAATTTTGTTGTGAATTTTGTGTAATTTTGATATATAATAAAAAATGTGGTGGAAGGGATATATGAACCCTTTCCTGAGAGAATCTGGGAATTGATGGGGATAGGATCAAAGGATTAACTTGGTATATTTTATAGTTTTTCTTAATTTTTTCATTACATACATACATACATACACACACACACACACACACACACACACACACACACAATTTTTTTTCCATACCAGGAATTTTAACTTGTGGAAGTAATCATTTCCATTCATTCGATTGTGATGGGGTGCTGGCGTTCCCCAATAAAAAATAAATTCGGGTTCTTGATATTGCGATGAAAAGAATTTCAACACATATCTGTCACAACATCTGGCAGGTTTATTTTTAAAGAAAAACTGGGAAGGAAAAACTGGGATGCAGAAAAAAAGGAAAGGGAGACAGGGGTCCCCCAACCACCAAGTCCTAGGGCATGTTCCCGAGCAAGAGAGGGAACACGTGGAAGTCCAGGGGAATATAAGAGAGGGCAGGGTCCTCTTCTCCAGCCCCTCTCTCTCTCTCAGATAGGTGGGCTTTAGGTGGGGGAAGGTCAGAGAAAAGTTGGCTCCTCCTCTTTGCAGGTGTGGGCTGGGCTCTTCAGGAGTTTGGGTTAACACTCTCCAGATTTTTTAAAAGGCTGTATTAAAACTATATTTTTATGAATTCTCCCGATACCTCCTTCTACCTAACATTTTACTTCTTAAGCTACCTCATCACAATGAAGTCATATAATTTTTTCTGGAAAGTATATTTGGTGAATTGGTTTACATCTACAAATAAATAATCCAAAAGAACTACCAAAATGTTAAAAACGTATGGAAAGCTAATTACATGCTACAGAGCGGTCAAAATAGTGCCTCCCAAACCATAGTTGTTTTCTTTTTTTTTTTTGCGGTACTGGAGATTGAACCCCAGGGACATTTTATATCCTAGCTACACTCCCAGCACTATTTTTTATTCTTTATTTTGAAACAGGGTCTCACTAAGTTGCAGAGAGCCTCACTAGGTAGCTAAAGCTGGCCCCAAACCTGCAGTCCTCCAGTCTCAGCCTCCCAAGTACTGGAATTACAAGCATGCACCACCACGCCCAGCTTGTTTTCTTTAATATGTTAAAGTATTTTCAAAATCTACGAAGGAATTTAAATGGCTTGGGTTTGTTAATTTTCATTTAATGTATGGATATTGAACTTGAACAAAACTCCTATTATGTATGTACATTTATTTATAAGAACTGCTTTGAAGATATGAATGTGTTTCTTGTCTCATCTTGTTTGATAGGATATAGACAATTCTGCTTAATTCAATTTTTTTTTTTATCTTTTGTCCTTGGGTAAGGTAGACAAATTGAGTTTCACTTTTAGTTTATTTGTTCTGTCAGAGAGTCTGAATCAGGAGTTTAAAGTCGCTGTCTGACAAGAAAAAGTCAACATCTGTTGAGTTGATTTATTATTTATGTATTAGATTTTATGGCACCTTTCCTCTGAAGAGCTGAGAGTGTTCTACACATAATTCTTACACTTTTCAAATACCTCTCACTAGAAACACCTATAAACATCCCAACATTAAAAGCAACAGAAAAGAAATCAAATGAGGAAAACAGGAAAGAAGAGGAGCCCTGGGCAAATGATCACAGCCTGGAATAGGAGGTATGCCTAATAAATGAAGTATTCACGTTCCAAGGCCACTGGAGATGCTCTGCCAAAGCTTCTCCCCCAGTCATCTCCTGCCAGTCTGTTTTTCCTGGATCCCAGATGCCTTTGTTATTTTCTGATACCTCTTCTGCACTGCCAGCTTCTAATATTCTCCTGTTTAAGGCAATCAAGAAATTTAATGTGGTAATGAGACCATAGGCCCACCAGATGTTCCTCATCTCCACTCCTGCGATTAATAATGGAATTTTTTAGAAGGTGGATTTGTGATAGGCAAGAGTACAGGTTCTTAAAACCTATCGTGTGCTATTTTATTTATGAAATTTAGATAAAAATTGCACATTACAATCTAGATAAATAACAGAATAATTGATTTTACTTATTTTAAATAGGGTAAGATTTTATTAAATTGTATTAGAAAATTTTATTTAAACTTACTGAAAGATTTTATTAAAAGGTTTTAGAAATGTGTGAGCAGATGTTGCAAGTTTTATATTTCATTGATAGTTAAACTCATTGTTTAAAACAAGAGACCTTAGATAAAGGAGTAGAGACTCCATTGGAGCAACAGAGTGAGGTTAGGAGAGGAAGGAGGGGGAAAAGAGAAGATAAGTTTAAATAATACTACGTACATATTTGAAATTATCAATTCCAACCTTAATGACATGTACAGAGAAGGGAGGGAGTGGGGTGGAATCTCAAGGGAAGCACATTAAGTTCTGTGTGCATGTCTGTTCCTATTGCCTATATCTCATTATGATGTATGATTACAATGCACCAATAAAATATATAAAAAAGGCAGAATTCTCAAAAAGTTGTTCATGTAGAAGTGGAAAGTAAAATAGTGGTTAGGAGAGGCTGGGGAAGGTAAGGAAGAGTGAGGGAGGGGAGATTTTGGTTAACTTGTACAAAGGTACCATTAGATACGAGGACTAAGTTCTAGATATTGATTGCCAGATTCAGTACAGAAAATAATAAAGAACTTAACTTCAAATAAGAAAGGTAAACATTTTCCCACGGATGATGAAAAATATGGACTGGGCTTTGTTTTTATTTAATGAAAATAAAAACACATTTACCTTGACCTTCTAGGGTCATGTCAACAGAGGAGGCTTTGCTTCATATTCTGTCTTTACTTCTGATGCAAGCTATGTTCTATGAAGCCACCATACGAATTATTTGTCCCCAATATATTACACTTTGTTGTATTGTTTATGGTGAGGTATATATCAAAGCAGTGACTGGAATGAGCAGGTGCTAAGAGTAAGGCATGTTACTCAATAGAATATCTGTCTCCATTCATAGTCTCTTTAAACTAGCCATGTGGAGATGGAGCTTGGAATAATACTTATTGTCTCCAATCCTCCCTGGTAGAACATTTGGGCTTCAACACTTTCCTTGCTTAGAAGAACATATTTATTTGAAGCAGATGTCTTGGTGAAATATTTTATAAGATGGATCTGGTTTTTCAATTACAAAAGTCCACTCATACAAATTAGTACCTTTCAATCTATTTCCTTAAGACTCTGTAGGCCCTGGCTTCTTAGGCAGCTTGTTTAAATCAATTCATTGTGCTTCAGTCTCTCATCTGCTTAAATGAAACAGCAAGATCTCTTCCTGATTCTGGAATTGTTAATGATGCCACCCATAATTTGTTTAGACATCTTTGGAAGATACATTATTGTTTACAACATCTAAGAATCTCTTCTTAGACACTTAGGGTTTCTAAGGACAGTGGTGAACACAAAGAAGTGAAGAATATGTAGAAAACAGGAAATTGAAGTAAAGTTGAAATGAAGGAATTGGTAGTAGGTTTTGTGAAGCCAAAATGTTGGTTGGGGTAGCTTGGGGACAGACATGCAGCTTCAATATCTGAGTAAAGAGTTAATAATTTCTTGAGAGTATTTGTAAGCATGGGGACGGCGTGGTGAAGGAAGTTCTGTAGTGTAATTATGTGCACCATGTGAAATGTGTCCAAGCAAAACTGACCTTGGGCCAACTCGACAAGGACATGAAACAGAGGATTGTCATTTAGAGTGAAAAGAAAAGATACATGTGGTGGACATGTTAAAGGAAGATGAAACAAGAATTAGACATGGATAGGATGTATGTGAAACATTGTCTTCAAGGATTTTACTTAAGATTTTTAGGAAAATGAACAACAATATAAGTCAAAATAAATGATAATTTTGATGGTTTTTTTAATGTTGATTTTTTGCATTGAGGTAAACTGAGTTTGAGAAAAGGAAATTTTCAGAAGGGAATACAAGATTTACCGAGAAGAAAAAAGGGATAATACAGATTTGGAAATTAACTTTATTACATTTAAATTTAAAGTCTTAGGAAGAAAGAAACCAGCTGGATTTGGGGATAAAATGAGTAGCTATCTTTATTGAATAAAATTAAGTCTTTGGGAAGTGACATTTTATCAATTGAAATCAGTCTGAGTGAATATAATTTGGAACCATACAACCACTTTTTGCATGTTTTTTCTTCTTATAAAAGTAAGATAGATCATTGTAGAACATTGTCAAAAATGAGGAAAACTATAAAAGAGGGGGAAAAAGTAGCTTTAAAATTACCATCATAGCACAAACTAGTAACATTCTAAGAAATTATGTCACTTGTATATGAATTTCTTAATTCTCTATTTTGTCAATATATTATTTTCCTCAGGTTTACCTAAACTTTTGTGATGCCATTAAAAATCTTAAATATGATATGTTAATGACTGCCTTTGTTGAATTCCATACAGAAGAGTGGTTAAGTGGTCAGCTTATGAATCAGACAAGCTTATTGAAGTTTTTGACTCACTATAAACTAATTACATGATGAAACATAATATTGCATATAGTAACAGTGTCTATTATTTATTTTTAGTAAGAACTACATTTTCCAACTTCAGATTGGAAAAAAATGGAAAGAAATCTGTAGGAGGCTTAATGTTAAGCAAAGTGTAATATCCCTTCCTCATTCCCAGTCTTTTTAGTCAAAAAGGCTACTGGATATGCCACATAGACATCTCTGCACCCAGACCAGTTTCAGGCTCTGTACTCTATGCACAGATAGTTAACAACAGGATCTTACTTCTTGCTTTTCTGGAAATGAGAGCTTGTGACTTTTGAGCACAAGTGGTCATATCCACTATTAATTTCACGTCTGTCCTACCCTTCTCAGAACGTTTTTGGCCCAGCATGGATTTACCATCTATCTTTTACTTTTCTCTTCACATGGGTTTTCATTTCTTCTTAAAAATAGACCATCCCTTATCCCTCCTAAATTTGAAAAAACTTATCAGCAATTTATTTCTATAATAAAGACTTATGCAAATACTACAGAGGAAGGAAAATCAGAGTTCTCAAAAATTCCTATTCCACTAAAAGTACGCTTCTTTTATTTATGTTTTTTGGAAGATAGGGTAGAGTTTGTGTGTGTGTGTGTGTGTGTGTGTGTGTGTGTGTGTGTGTGTGTCATGAGGACACAGAAAATTAGAAAGATTTCAGTTTAAAGTAATTTGTAATAGTCTATCAAAATGATGGAAAATATGAAGATTGTGCTGCCTCAGGTCACTTGAGGGAGGAATAAGGATATTTTTTGGCATTTCTGCCAATATTTTATGGAAACAACTGACCAAGCACCTTTTACATCTATAATTATGATGAACTTCTGTGAAAATGTCATAAGATGAGCCACAGTCTCCCTTGATGTTGCCCCATACTCATACAACATTTGTTTCTGACAGTTCAGATCCTACTAAACAGATTCCTGTAACTCCAGGTTTAGTATATTGCATTAGTATTAAAATGTCACCTTTTCCTACAGCAGTAAGACTTAAAACAAATTACTGAGTGTCACATATTGCTTTGGTATTTATAGTAATTTTCAGGTAAAACTTAGGGATAGAAGTACATACTTTGTAAAATCATAGAGTATAAACGCACCAAGAAAATCTGTTGCTGACCATTGTGTATTTTCCGTTTTTAGTCATTTCTTCTATTTCACATGAAATAGAAAAAAAATAAACATAAAATTTTGAAGTAACTGTGATACTTAAATTTTTATTATAAACATATTTTTTCAAATTGGGTTTTAGTCTTATATCTTGTCATAAGTTACCATAATAAATTTGCTTAAGTTTCCATGTGTTTGTTTTCTTAATGCAACAGGTAGAATTTATATTAACCTGCAGGAGGGCAATACAAAGTTTTATGCTAGATGCCAAGTATTTGCATTCAGTGCACATTGGTTATTGTATTAAAGAAATGAGAATTAACTGGCTGGCTGGCAACCAAATAAATACTCTCTGGGAATGATATTGTCTACTTTTACAGATGTTCTTTAAGGGAGGTAGATAACTTGTCTATATCACAGAGTTAAACATGTGTACTAAATCAATTTTTGGTAAATTAAAAAAAATCTATGCAAAACTAGCATTAATCCTCCAATGAACCTGTATGAACTCATTTTAAGCTTAAATAATTATGTTATTGACCAATATTACTTAATCTGCACTCTTTCCATTTTCCCTCTTCTCATGTTTTATTTTGAAGCAAATATTCACATTATTTATGTCAAAAGGTAAAAAAATAAAGAAATTACCATCAATATTGTGTTCATACTTAAAAGTTATAATTTACTAATATTATTATATATAAGGGGCTCAACTTTCTTATTTTTTCAATTTATTTGTTTGGATTAGGCTTATGAGTTCAATACATTGAAATTGGTTAGTGCAATTGGTTTATCTAACTAAAAGTTTTCCTCTTCCTTCTTTTTATTTATTTGTTTTTACAACTCAGTTCTTGAAGTAACTGATGGAATTTTCCAGTTTAATTGCAATATTCTTGTATAATTTCTTATGTTACATTGTCTCTGTATCTTCTATCAGTGACTGTTAAATTTAGATTGGTCAGATAGGAATTCCGTATTTTTAAGGATTCTTTCATAAGTAGTATTGAATATATATTTCAAGAAAAACATGTTGTCTATTTCCAAGCTTTGGAATATGGAGGACAAGAAGATTCAGTGGGTATTGCCTGCTCGAGATTGAATCAAATCAACATTATATAGCTACACCAAGAGGTGGGAAAGGCATGAAAAAGCCTTAGACTGCTACTTGAGAGTCAGTGACCAGGTGAAACACAGAAAGATTGGATTTTTGAATAATAAGAGAAATAATAAAAGAAATGGAGCGTACCAGTGCAGGGTACATGGAGATTGGGCGTGGGAGAAGTTCCCCTTTAGTGGGCTGAAAGAGAGTATCAGTGATCTCAAGAAATGCAGATTCAGCTGGGCGTGGTGGCCTGTGCTTGTAATCCCAGAATTTGGGAGGCTGAGACCAGTACTCCGCAACTTAGTGAGACCCTGTTTCAAAATAAAGAATAAAAAATAGGGCTGGGGGTATAGCTCAGAGGTAGAATGCTCCTGGGTTCAATCCCCAGTATCACGAAAAAAAAAAAAAAGAAATGCAGATTCTACTACCTTGCAAATACACTGCTGGAGCAGAAAGTACACGTTGATTTTGCATAGGGAATCTATATGAGAGAAGAGGGTCACTGCACTGCACGTTTCTGCAGACTCAGTGCTGAGATGTGGAGTCATCCTAAGAGGGACTCCATTGTCTAGGATTGTTGCATGTACACAATAAACACTCTTCTTTTCACTGCATTGGGGTAACTCACCCAAGTAAATCTGGACCTGTGAGAGAGACACATACCCACTGAAAGCTCTGAAAAACTGGAGGCACAATGCGCTTCTCTACTGGTCTATCAAGTGAAGAGAAATAGAAGATGTTCATATACAGAATTATTGGTTTGAGTTTGGTAACCAGGAACAAGTCCAGCTAGAAGTGGATTCTCGAGGGACCTAGGGCTGGAATTGCCATGGCTGGGTCCTGTGGAAGGCTTGGAGCCTGTAGCTAAACACTCTGACATATATCCCCTAGGAGCCCAACTCCCATGCCCAGAGTCACTCAGAAAAGGGATTGTTGGGTCAAAGCTTAACATTGACAGTTTTTCTAGATATTTGCAAACTCTTCCATAAGCATTGGGTCATTTTCCATGTCTATCAGTAACATGGAGGTGTTCTTTTGACTTCAACCCCATCAGGGAAATCTGACATTTGGAATTTTGCCAATTATAGCACTGCTGTACTCTTGCTAATCCAAATGAAATATCAATACTCCTCTGTTGTGTTATATTATTTATTCTTACGCCAATGTGTATTATTTGTAGCATTATTAACATAATTATGATATTTTTTGATGCAAAGTATGTTTCTCTGTTTATTTCCAGACATTATTGTGTTCTAAAGTAAATATGTGATTCTACTGACTTTTCATGGATTTCAAAACTGTGCCTGAATACATTAACTAAATTCTTTGAATTCCAATCCTAGAATAATCTCCAGTCAGCTCCATCTCCTCTGTAGTGTGTAACTGGTACAGTTAAATCATGCCTATTGAGTTCTCATGCAGATGATCTGTTCTAATCAGTGTGGTAGAGTTTTGATCAAGCTGCTTTTTCGGGTTTTCATTTTTCTGCTAAGTTTACAAACACTGCTTCAGACAAAGAAAGCTGAAATGAAAGCTTAGATGACTACAACCCACAGTGTTGAATTTCCCAGCTCTTTGTTGAGTCACTAATACAATTTCTGAGCATGATAGATACTGCTTTCTTTTATTGTCCTGAATCTTATTTTATTATTTGCCTAAAGCTAGTTATTTTTCCTTAAAGTGAATCATTGATTTAGTCTCCCTCCAGCTGAATCACAGACTCCCAACCACCTGCAGTGATATGCTTGTTGTGACTACAGATTCAGTCAGGAAAAAGAAAGCTGTTTTTGAACTGTACATGCAATAATGACTTCTTTTTTTTCCCAATCAAAAAAAAAATTCCCAGACTCCCTTCAATAGAAAGCAAACAAAAGCAATAGTTCATGAAAATGTTTATTAAATGGGGTGCAGACATCAAACCTAGTAGTATCCATGTAAACCTTTTGAATTTAAATGCATTCATTTTAATAGAAATGAAAATAAGCTTTTCAGATTTCCAAAACATCTCAGGTTCTGCATGAGCTTTCATGAGAAAATTTGGGCATATGAATGTACTTTTATATTATTAAAGGATAAGTGAATGAGTTTAATTTCTACTTATTCAATATGAAACTATGTATGACATCAATTATATTAAGTTCAGTTGAACAAATACTACTTTTGTTCCTAAAATACAAAAGGAGCTATGTTAGGTGTTGTGAAGAATACAAAAACAAAATATGATTTCTGACCTCAAGGAAGTTTCTCTTGAAGTTAACCCCAAATTTCCTCTGGCTCTTTCTGAATCCTTATATTAAATCATTTCTTTTTGCAATATGTGCCAAATTATTTCAAGGATTGTGCTATAGTTTTTTTTTTATTAGTGCATTGTAATCATTGTAATCTTTGTTAACTACAAGCTGGTAAAGGCATACATGCACACATCTCTCATTTAACCCTTCCCCAATTTCCACCCCATTCCCTCCCCCACTCTCCTTCTCAAGCTCAGTTTAGTAATTGACTTTGATATGATTGTGAAAGTACATCATGAATATTAGTGTTTTCTTCCCCTGCCCCATCACCTTCAGTTAAATCACCTTCTTTGCTCATCTAAGGTTTCTCCTTCTTTATCTAGAGTCCCTCTTATGACTCACTTTCTCCCTAGCTTCCACATATTAGGGAGAGCATATGATTTTTTTTTTTTTTACTTTTTGTGACTGATTAATCTCACTTAACATAATGTTTTCCAGTTCCATCTATTTCCCTGCAAATAACATGATTTTGTTCTTCTTTATGGCTGAGTAAAATTCCATTGTGTACATATACCATAGTTTTGTAATCCATTCATCTGTTGATGGACATCTTGACTGGTTCCATAGTTTGGCAATTGTGAATTGTACAGCTATAAACATAGATACACATGCATCGGTCTGATAGTTTGGTTTCCATTCTTTTGGGTCGATACCCAGAAGTGGTATTGCTGAGTCATGTGATAGGTTCATTAAAATTCATCTGGGGATCCTCCATACTGTTTTCCAAAGTGGTTGCACTAATCTGCAATCCCACCAACAATATATTAGGGTTCCCACTTCTCCACACCCTTGCCAGCATTTGTTTTGGGTTGTGTTTTTGATTATTGTTATTCTAATTGAGGATAGGTGAAATCTCAAGGTAGTTTTGATTTGAATCTCTCTGATTGCTAGTGAAGTTGAACATTTCCTCATACATTTATTGGCCATTTGCATTTCTTCTTTTGTGAAGTGTCTATTTAGATCCTTTGCCCATTTTTTGATTGGGTTATTTGTTTTCTTAGCTGTGAGTTTCTTGAGTTCTTTATATATTCTAGATATTAGTCCTCTATTGAAGGAGTGGCTGGCAAATATCTTCTCCCAGTCTGTGGGCTCTCTGTTCAAGATCTTGATAGTTTCCTTTGCTGCACAGAAGCTCTTGAGTTTAATGCAATCCCATGTATTGATCTTCCTTTGAATTTCTTGTGCCTTTGGGGTCTTCTTAAGAAAGTTTTTACCTGTGTCTATGTATTGAAGTGTTGGGCCTCTACCCTCTTCAAGTAGCTGCAAGGTCTCTGGCCTGACTTCCAGGTCTTTGATCCATCTTGAACCGACTCTTATGCAGGATGAGAAAGTGAGGTTGATTTCATTTTCTTGCATATGGTTAACCAGTTTTGCCAACACCATTTGTTAAAGAGGCTGCCTTTTTCCAGTGTATGTTTTTGGCTCCTTTGTCAAAAATCAATTGACTCTAAGTGTGTGGGTGTGTTTCTGAGTCTTCTGTTCTGCTCCATTAGTCTATGTGTCTGTTTTTGTGTCAATACCTTGCTGATTTTATTACTGTGGCTTTGTAGTAGACTTTGAAGTCAGGTATTGTAATGACTCCTGCATGGTTCTTGTTGCTAAGAACTACTGTGGTAATTCTGGGCTTTTGTTGTTCCAAATGAATTTAAGGAGTGATTTGTCTATGTCTGTGAGGAATGACTTTGGTAATCTAATGGGTATCACATTGAATCTGTAGATCACTTTTGGGAGGATGGCCTTTTTGATATTTATTCTGCCTATCCAAGAGCATGGAAGATCTTTCCATCTTCTAATGTCTTCTTCAATTTCTCTTTTCAGTATTTTATAGTTTTCCTTATACTGGTATTTCACCTCCTTGGTTAGGTTTATTCCTAAGTATTTTATTTTTCAGGGTGCTATTGTGAGTGGAATTGTTTTCTGGATTTCTTTTTCAGTTGATTTATGGTTGGCATACAGGAAAGCTTCTGATTTTTTAAGATTGATTTTGTATCCAGATACTTTGCCCAGTTATATAAGCTTTTTGGTTGACTTTGTTGCATCTTCTAAGTACAGTATCATGTCTTATAGTTTTTTAGGTATCCATGAAATGGAGCTATTGTATATAACTATTTGAAATACACTTTTTTGTGTGTGGTATTGGGGATTGAACCCAGAGGCATTCTACCCCTGAATTACACCCCCAGTCCTATTTTTTATTCTTTACTTTGAAATAGGGTCTCACTAAGTTGTGGAAGGCCTCACTAAGTAGCTAAGGCTGGCCTCGAATCCAGATCCTCCTGTCTCAGCCTCCCAAGTACTGGGATTACAAGTGTGCACCACTAGGCCCGGCTCATTCCTTTATTTCTTAAAAAAATATTTTACTACTAGAGATTAAAACAAGACACTTGCATATGACAGGCAAACACTCTCTCTACTACTGAAATATATGCAAGCGTTTTTCATTGGTGCATTGTAATTATACATCTTGATGAAGTTCAGGATGATAGAGGCATACATGCACACAGTACTCATTGAGCCCTCCCCCAGTTCCCATCCCACTCCCTCTGTCTCCCTTCTTCCCTACATTTCTCTGTTCAGTATAGTAATTGGGTTTGATAAGTTTGTGTATATACATCATGTTCATTTAGTTATTTTCCTCTTCAATTCTTCCTCCCCCCTCCCATCTCCCACAGTTAGTCCCCTCCTTCTCTCCACTAAGGTTTCTCTTTTTTTTGTCTGGAGTCCTTTCTGTGTCCCAATTTCTCCCTAGCTTCTGCATATGAGGGAGAACCTCCAACTTTTCACTTTTTTTTGACTGGCTAATCTCACTTATCATAATATTCTTAAGTTCTATCTATTTCTCCGCAAATGACATAATTTTGTTCTTTATGGCTGAGTAGAATTCCATTGTGTATATATCCCATAATTTTGTAATCTGTTCATCTGTTGATGAACATCTCAGCTGCTTCCACAGTTGAGCAATTATGAATTATGCAGATATAAACATACTTATGTGTACATCACTATGGTAGTGTGGTGTCAATTCTTTATGGTAGATACCCAGGAGAGGTATAGCTGGGTCATATGGTAAGATCATTCTAATTCTTCTGAGGATCCTCCACACTGTTTTCCAAAGTCATTGAACTATTTTGCAATGCCACCAACAATGTATCAGAATTCCTACTCCTTCACATCCTCATCCGTTTTATTGTTGTTTGTGTTTTTAATGATTGCCATACTAATTGGTGTTAGGTAAAATCTCGGGGTAGTTTTGATTTGCATCTCTCTGATTGCTAGTGATGTTGAACATTTTTTCTATTTTATTTTGAGATAGACTTCACTAAGTTTCTCAGGCTGACCTCCAACATGCTCCTCTCCCCTCCACAAGTAACGGATTACAGGCCATGTACCACCATGCCCTATTCGAAACATATTTCTTTTAACTTCTATAACCAAGCTATTCCTGATGCTACATGTAGTTCAAATAGAGAAATGAAGATTTTGTTACTAGCAGAATATAAGTGAAGGAATATGCATTATTAATCAGTTTCTGGCAGTGTTATGACTTACTGCCAGATATAGAGATGCACTTGAGTCAGTGAGGCAGGCCATCAAGAAAGAGAAGAGGTTTTAGGTATAACCTATGACATCTTCCTATTTAAGATGAACAAGGAACATCAGGAATTTTTATAGTTTTCGGGAAATATTAAGAGAGAATTTTATAATTAAACAATCTTGAAAATGAAAATGATGTAGTAGGTAGAACTTCTTTTGTTTGTATTTTAGTATGCCAATTTATTTGGCTTCCATGAGATTTTTTTTCCTTGAGAAAGGAGCTAAGAAACAAAAAATGCAAAACAGATGGAGTTTCAGTTGCAGAGGAAGAGGAAGCAAAATAAAAAGCTACTTTTTCTGGCCCTAAAGAATTATGGAGATGATAGGAGAAAGAAGTACAAGAAATACTTGGTAGATATGTGAATCCCAATATCACCACTTTAAAATGAAATCCTGGAGTGAAAAGTGTTTCAGATGATTGAGGGTCACTGACGCCAGAGAAACTTTGCCTCCTCTTCCTGCTTAGAACTCTCAGAGACAACTGATAGTACATGGTGATCTATAATTAACCCAGTGTAGTACTATAGAAAGCAGAGTGGTGTGGTCTGGTAGAGAGAACCTATTTAGCATCTTGAGTTACTCTTGGTTCTCTTTTGTTATAAGACTCTCAGAATTTCTTCATTGTTCTCTATTGGGGGATACTGAAGGTAAATTAAAGTCTGTGGGCATTCTACTGATCAGAGTCAAGATGATCCATAGCAAAGGCTAAATGAGAAATAGCTAATCAAGGAACCTATAATGGAGAGGGAAGAGAATAAGAACATGTATGTAAGCCAGGAAGACTACAAAGATGGGTCCCTGTGAGAAGGAGAGTCTCCCTGACCTACAACCCAGTAGACAGAAATAAAAATCCACAAATTAGTCCAGAAAGATGTTGAGCTGTCGGAACCAACATATTGTGTGAGGATGGGAAAAATACCCGAGGACCCAGCCAGCACTCACACAAGAATCAGTACTGGGAAGGGAGTTTCTTATAAGCAACATTTAATTAGTCTTGTTGTCTCCTTAGAGGAGGGCAAATATAGAGGGAGTCATTTAAATAGAGGTTGAGCTTTAAAAAGGACTAAGTCATAAGGTAGACACTTTACTACAATGGGAAAGTTTAATATTTATCTTTACCCAACTTTCCAAGAGCATAGGAGCTATTCAGAAGGTAAAACCAAGTGTGGATAAAAAGAAGAAATACTTTCTGTGCACATTTAAGTGCAGTGTAAATAAACTTGTGATTCCATTAGAATTACATGCCAGTTTTTGTCATCAATTCTATACATACCAATGGGATATAAGTGACTTCAGGGCACAAAAATGTCTTCAGTATTTATCATGACTAGCATAATGCTTGGCATAGGAAACATTAAAATAATATTAGTTGTATTGAAATTAATTTATTGCTACTAAAAACATTTGCTTTGAAGACAAGACCTCCTTATGCTTAGATTGAATAACCTTAGGATCCTGACATTTTTTTCAGTTTTTTTTTGTTTTTGTTTTTGTTTTTGTGTGTGTGTGGTACTGAGGATTGAACAAAGTTGCTCTGTCACTGAGAATCATCCCCAGCACTTTTTATTTTTTATTTTGAGATAGGGGTCTCACAAAGTTGTCCAAGCTGGCTTTGAACTTGTGGCCCTCCTGCCTCAGCCTCCCAAGTAAGTGAAATTACAGGCATGTGCCACTGCTCCTGGCTCAGAGGTTCTGAATCTTGAAGGATCAATTTAATGGCAGTCTAAGCAGAAGTTTCAGAATGAGCAAGGATGTAAAGACAGGAAACATAGAGTGTATTTACAAGATAGTAGGTTTTATAGTCTGGTTGATCACTATTTATCAGTCATCATTAAATCTCATTAATATCAACAGTTACAATTTACTAAACCCGTTAACTATAAGCACACTACTATGGTTTGTAATTACTTTCTTCATACAGTGAAAAATCCTATGTCAGTGGTTAATTCTTTTGTATAAACCAGGTTACAATTAGGAGACAGAAATCACAAAGTAATTTAAATAAGGAAAATTAAATATAAATATTCACTATATGTTGTTGGCTAGTCATGGGGGGAAAAACCTAAAGATTTAAGAATAGCAGATGTAGGGAGAAGCCTCTACGTCTATAGCAGATGCCCAGCACATGGGAAAGAGGTAAATCTGGATGAAATTCCTGTCTAAGAACTGAGATTGAAAGCTTGTTGGAACTGAGATTGAGAGCCTGTGTCTTGACAGATGCTAGAGAAATTGGCTGAGGTCTCACAAAAGCAAGACTCACTGATAATTTGTCCTTAGAGTAATGACAGAAGCTGTCCATGGGAAAGTCTCAAGATCCAGAATTATATGCAAAGTTGAGGGAAGGGATATGGGAGAAAGCAGCTTGCAAAGATGTGTGGAGATTGTGGCATCCTTTGAAAAGCTGCTTCAGTGAGCGACACAGGATGCTGATCATGTGGAGATGCTGCATGCTGTTGACCATAAGGTACTCCTTAAAGGGTGCCATGCACTGCAGGAACTGGGTACCACTGGAGGCTGCAGAACCCTGGGAGAGAACAGCAGAACCAGGAAGAGAATTCTCTACCACCTCTAGTGTCCCTCCGGCACCCTCTGGATAAAGTTGAACAGCTGGCAAATGAGAAACAGCATCCAAGAGCAGGAACAAGCTATGAAAGATAAATTTGGAGCTAAAGACAATAAATTAAAAACTGGCAGACCCATATGGTTGCATGTTATAGATTAGGAAATTGATTGTTGGAGAGATTTTTGTGACTTTCCTAGTCACACAAGAATAAGAAAAGGTTGACATTCAAGTCCTTGTATATTTAGTATCCATTACAGGTTACCACTTTAGGAGATTGTTCTGGCAGCAGCTTATAGGATAGGTTGTAATAGGGAGTGTGGCTGAGGTGGGAATATCTGGTAAGAAAGGGATACAGTGAGCCAGGTTGAGAGAAACAGGAGCTTTTGAAATACTTAACTAAACAGATACTTCTTGCATGACCTCTGGGTTTTCTCACTTAGCTGGCAAATAAAATAATTCACAGCTAGGCACAGAGGTACTTGCCTATAATCTCAGTAATTGGGAGTCTGAGACAGGAAGATCATAGGTTTGAGGCCAGCATGCAGTAACCTAGTGAGACCGTATTTCAAAATAAAAAATAAGAAGGGCTGAGGTATAATTCAGTGGTAGAATGTCTCTGGGTTCAATCTCTAATGCAAAACAAAATATAGTTGTTGAAGTGGTACATGGTAGGAATAATTGATAGGAATCTTTAATGGTCTAATATATTTTATTAGTATATAAAGAATACAACTTACTATGTTTACGTAATTGCACAATAGAAAAGACTCCAAAGTAATTTCCCTGTTAGAGGACAGCTTCTCCTGTTTTTCAAAGCCCTTAAAGTGCTCCTGGTGCAGAAGAAAATCTGTTGGGGTGAAAGTCCAAGCAGGTCCTTCTATATCCATTTGCCCTTCCTGTTCCTTTTAGACCTTCTTACTCTCCCCAACTGCCTTGAAGTGTCTGGCTATGCACTTGAATGCTTAGTAGATGTGAGAAATTGTTGCTATCCCCAGCACATTCCTGAGTGGCTAATGGTCAGTTTTTTCAGATGTATCAAACTCTCAAAGGCCCATGTTTCAGACTTTGTTCTATATTCAACCAGCAATGTATTATCTTCATTCATACCCAACTTGGACTTTTCAGGAGAAATCCTCTAGAATTCCAATTCTAACTTATAGAAATGATCAAGGATTTCTAGACTCTATTATACTGGATATACTACTGCAACTGTGACACTTTCACTAAATTCAGTCTTACAACTTAGTAGGAGGACTGCTGCCTCTGGTTTATCTTCTCTTTTCACTCCTGTTATAGAGCACTGAGCAGTAGAGTGAAGTGTTGAAGAATATATGAACAGTCCTGAGACTATCAGCATTTGGGAGCTCAGGGGACCATGAGCCCCAGATGCTGATTTCTGGCTGCATTGTGTTGAGGCATCGTTCCCAGGGGCTCCTTCCAGGAAGTGACTGAGAACAGCAGGATGGTGAAGGGAAGCCATTCCTGGGGAACAGGGAGCTCCACTTAAGGGGCTTTGGCCTGGGGATTCTCTGATGGCAGTGGGAAATGCTCCTTAGACCATCCTCCAGTCCAGGTCTCTTCCACCCAATAAGTGTCTTTCTTCTCTGCTTCTGCAGTGACACATAGAATGGTCAGACAGTTTTGCCTCTCTCTTCCAGCTTTTTCCTTATTTGTCCATAGGCATTTCTCCAAGTAAGATCTTTGTGTTTTTGATCCTATCTTGGTCTCTGCTGCTTAGAAGTCTTGAACTAACTCAGCTTCAGGTTCAGAAAAACTGGTCAAATCTGTGCTCTGGTGAGACTATAATGCACCAATAAAATTACATTAAAAAAGAATATAATGAACCAATAAAAGTATATTTAAAAAGTTAAAAAAAAATCTGTGCTCTGTCTTTGAATGGTTGTATGGACTATGTGTTACTCAATCTCATGCTCCATAATTAGTTACACATAATATGGGAATAAAAATGTTTATCTACTACATGGAGTTTTCAGGAATAACAAATGTCACATATATGAAACTCAAGTAAATACTAGCTATTATCATATTTTCATGTTCATGGTCATGTTTATACTATAGTAATCTAAGTGAGAAAATCACATATAAACTGCTAAAGATGTTTATCAATGTATCTCATTAGGTACCTCTTAAATTCACACTTGCAAGAAAAAGGGGTAGAGGGAAGGAAGTCATTATATCTGAGAAACTTGAAGAGTAAAAGTAGAAAATATGAGCAGTATTTATGCTTTCCATATATCTGGAGTACAGTAATTGGTGCAGCAAACATTTTTCACATATATGTTAAAAGATCTTATTTTGCTGAATTAAGCTACCTTATATGAATAACAAGGAACCATAAATTACAGGAGTCAGTGGGAGTGGGATATCATTGAGGGCCGGAGTTACTCCACATGTAAGCGAGCTGTGTGAAAGCTAATAGGAAACAATAAGTAGACATCTAAAGAATAATGGCCAGCTTCTTGCACAAAAGATAGTTTTGCAAATGATTTTTACCAAAAATATTTGCAAAAATTCAATTATTTTAACTAATTGTTTCAGTTAAGTTTTAATGTGCACACAACAGTCTTGGAAAAACTATTTCAGAATACTCTTATGTGACTTCACCCTATGTTAAAATTCATGCTTTCTAAGGCATTTTCATATGTTATCTTAAATGATGCTCACAATCACATAAGAGATAGTAGAATGAATATTAACACTCTTATTTTGTATCAGGATAAATAGATGAATGAGGGCATAATGATACTATTCAGGGTACTTTGCTTATTCCTCCTTTACAGATTACTAAGATTCTAGTTCTAATTAGGAATTGACAAGTTCAGTCACATTCAGTATTTCTAGGTCAATTTATATTTTTTCAACACTATGTTGGTTGAGTCTTACATGGAAACTCTGAGACTTTCCAAGGTGTTGTGGAGAATTCACTCTGGGCTTTTTCCAACAAGCCGGACTCTGCAAGTGGGGTGCTTTCTAGGGTATTTGTTCAAAGATATTTGATGTAGCCATACTGCTTCCAAATAATCTGTCAAACCATATTCAACTAGTTTCCCTAAAACCTATAGCTGTTTGGTTTATCATATGGTTCCCATCAGGATTCTCTTCAAGAACAAGCAGTAAGTGAGCCATATGGATTTTAGGCTCCCCAGTGAGTGAAAATGTGTTTCATTACACAGCTGAGAGTTTCTAGAGAAGACTGGCATATATGTAACAGATGCAAACCTCTGCTGGATCCTGCTACACATCTGCTTTGAAAATAAGTTGTGATTGGCTTTTTGCTTATATAAGGTAGGCAAGCTTCCCTGGTCTTTGTGATCATAAAGCAATAATTCTATGACTTTAATAAGCTTTCTTGTCTCTTTAATCTGATAATTCAAAGAATAGCCTATTATTCCTTGGAGATATAGTTAATATTGTGAATATATGCTATGCATGTATATATATATATATATATATATATATATATATATATAACCCATATGTAACATGAATGTATATATATAAAAAATGGGTATACATATAAAACACACACACATATATACCCATACATAAACTTATGTTTTAGCAAAGTGTGTAAATCAGCATTGCATTAATGTGACAAAATATCTGAGAAAACTAACTTAAAATGAGGAAAATTTTATTTTAGCTCATGATTTCAGTGTGTGGCTGCCTGGTCCTGTTGTCCTGCTGCCTTTGGCCTGTGGCAAGGCAGGCCATTGTGGCAGGGAGCATGTGGTAGAGGAACACTGCTGGCCTCAGGCACTGAGAAGCAAAGCAGAGAGAGAAAGGCGCTGGGGTCCCCAAACTCATTTCGAAGGCACGTGTCTAATTACCTAACTTCATTCCACTAGGCCTCACATCCTAAAGGTTCTGCCACTTCCCAATAGCACCACAGGCTGGCCACCAAGCCTTAAGCAAATAGGCCTTTGAGGGATATTTAAGATCCGAACCATAACAGAGAGGGTTAAAATAACACATTCTTTCTAAAAAATAAATTGTAGCATAACAGTATGTTAAAATGGGACTTTTTGTTTCCGTTTTGGCTAAGATTCTAGTCCAGGGTAATCATTATTTCACATTTCAAAATGAGATTCTATATCCCCCAATCAAAACTTATAAAGATGTCTGAGAGAACTTTTGTGACCTATAGCTGAACAGTCACATCTGCCAAATAAAGGTAGACATTAAAGAGCTAGCTGAGGGTTCCAACATTTCTACTTCGGGAGGGGAAGTCATGTTTTCTTTTACTCTACATCAGGGGTGTCAGGACTACTCAGATATCTTCATGAGTATTAGAAAGGAAGAGAAAGAAGGTTTTTTTTTGCATTACTGGGGATTGAACTCAGGGGCATTCTACCTCCAAACTATACCTCCAGCCCTATTTTTTATTCTTTATTTTTTTAAATAGGGTCTCACTAAGTTGCGGAGTGCCTCACTAGGTAGCTGAAGCTGGCTGTGAACTCAGATCCTCTGGTCTCAGCCTCCCAAATTCTGGGATTACAAGCATGCACCACCACGCCTGGCTCGAGAAAGAAGTCTTAATTTTCTTTTTACAACAACTTTACTGAGAAGAATTCTATAAGACTTTGTTTATACTTTCCCATATAATTTGGCATAAAATTTAATATTTTTGTATTATTTACATTCCACAAAAGTTACTCATTGAAAGTGTACTATACAGGTGATTTCTAGAAGACATACAGTTGTGAAACTATAACTAAATATTAAGAGCATTACTATCAACTCAAAAAATTCTCTTATGCTTCTTTCTGTCAATCTTGGCTCCCATACTCAGCCCCAGGCAACTACTTGTGTGCTTTTTATCTCTCTTTATTTGTCTTTTCTAGGAACTTTGAATCAAAAGAATAATAAAATATGTAACCTCTTTCATCTGGCTTCTTTC
Organism: Graphiurus murinus; assembly: GCA_004027655.1. Lineage (NCBI taxonomy): Eukaryota > Metazoa > Chordata > Mammalia > Rodentia > Gliridae > Graphiurus > Graphiurus murinus. Next base: position 42,367 of record PVLC010005973.1, read on the forward strand.
TCAGTGTCATAATGTTGAGGTTCTTCCATGTTGTAATATTCATTAGTTCCATTTCATTTTTCATTTCTGAGTATTATTCCATCCTATGGATATATAATAACTTGTGATCCTATTCACCAGTGAAGCACCCTCAACATTTTGTATTTTTTGACTATTGTGAATAACGTTACTATTAGCATTCTATGTACATATCTTTGTGTGAACATTTGTTTTATTTCTCTTGGGTAATACCTAGAAATGGGACTGCAGAGTCAGGTGGCAAGTCATTTTCCAAAGTGATTCTACTATTTTATGTTCTCACCAGCATAGTATAAGTGCTCTACTGTTCCACACCTTTGCCAAATTTGTACTGTCAATTGTTTGATTGTAGCTATTCTATTTGATAGTAATAGTATCACATCATGTGTTGGATTACATTTCCCTAAGGAATAGTGATGTTGAGTCTCTTGTGCTTCAAACTTTATAGTTATCACATTAGTAGGATTATTCTAAATTCTTTGCAGTCCATATAACATTTTAGAATCAGCTTGTTAATTTCCACAAAAAACACTTCCTAGGATTTTAATAGGGGTTGCACTGCAAGCTATACATCATTGTGGGAGAATTTCAATAAAAGTTTAAATCTGAAGAAAGTTTAGAATTTTAAAAATTGTTACAGAAATATGACCATTTTAATTGCTAAGCTGAAAGTTTTCATGTATACAGACATGACCAGGGAACATTCAATACTTAACAATCATGAGCTTGCAACTGAATTTCATCTACGAGCAGAGTAGAGCCTGCCTGACAAAGTGAGTTTAGAGGGGACAGGAAGGAAGGTGATGTCACAAAGTATTAGTACCTACTAGACTTGATTTTTAGCTTCTTAATTAAAAATTTATTCAAAGTTATTGAAGATAATCAGAAATTCCCTTTGATACTTTTCCTTAATTCTATTAAAACTAATGACTAAATAACCTGCCTATAAGAGCATAAGGAATGCAGCAATATGAACATCTTATTTTAGTTTATATATTCATAATCCATTCTTTCATTATTTGCTCATTTGTCAAAACAACAATATCTGAAGAGAACAAGAATCAGAAGTCTTAAGACAGATAAAAATTGATCTTTTATAAACTTCAAGGAATAACAAAGTATTTTTCTTTATTTTTTGTGGTGCTGGGGATGCAACACAGAGTCCTGCTACCTCCTTTAACCTACATTTCCAGCCCTGTTTCATTTTCATTTGGAAACAGGGTTTCACAAAGTTGTTGAGAGCCTCCCTAAACTGCCAAGGCTGGCTTTGAACCTGCAATCCTCTTGTCTCAGCCTCCAAGTATCTGGTAGGTGTGAACTACCATGCTGAACAACATTTTTTTTTTTTAATACCTCAAAGAGGAGGGAGTATGAAGGTGCCACCATTCTATTTTCTTGGAATAGTTCCTGGAACTTTCACTTCTTTCACCTGTTTTTATGTAGTATGCCCTCAGAAACTATTACTTCCTGGAGAAATCATGTGGATTTAGTTACTCATAGACATTTAGGAAATGCAAGGAAAACATTATTTGGTCTTAGGAGCTATTTTGGTGATGGCATAAATGATCATCTCTGAGCTGAATGGAATGCAGAAATTAAAAAAATAAACAAACAACAAGAAGAAAACAAAATGAAGTATAAAGACAGTTTTGTCTTCCTGCAAAAATGAGAACTAGATCATAGCAACTTTTGATGAGATAATGAGGAATATTGCTCTTTTTGTAATCTTCCATTTTTGGCAAATAAGGAAATAAGATAAAGAATGAGTGCCTGATAAAGTAACAAATATCACATATGTACATACTATTTGTTCCCTTCACAATTTTATTGGTTAATTTTCTCTTAGACTTAAAAGATGCCCATATTACCCGGGCGTGGTGGCACACACTTATAATCCCAGAATTTGGGAGGCTGAGACCGGAGGATCTGGGTTCATGACCAGGCTCAGCTACATAGTGAGGCACTCCACAACTTAGTGAGACCCTGTTTCAAAATAAAGAATAAAAAAATAGGGCTGGAGGTATAGTTTGGAGGTAGAATGCCCCTGAGTTCAATCCCCAGTACCGCAAAAAAAAAAAAAAAAAAAAAGTCCATACTTTACTTCTACGGGCCTGTTGCAGAAGTTCATCAAGACCTAGCAATTCAGAGGAGAATGGTGTTTCCTTGAATTCTCTGGTGGATGACCAGAGCTAGCAGATAACTGTTTTGTTATTTGTCCTTCTGAAAGGTACTAGATCCAAAAGCTGATAGAAGCACTTCAGATACTTAGCCTTGTTTTATTTCTTGGATTTATTTCTCCTAGCAGAAGAGACTTTATATAAGAAACACCTAAGATTCCTGTTAAAAATACAAATAATTCCCCAGGATCCCAGCTTCCGAAATTCTGATTTAGTGTATCCTCCAAGCACTCATGAATCTCTACCTTACTAAGGACCATAGGTACCTCCAATGCTAAAGACCTAGGCTTTGAGGAAACTGCTCTGATGAGTGTTTTTTTTTTTTTTTCTGATCATAATTTTGCAACTGAATAATATCTCCCAAAGGATTGCTTTGGCTATACTTTTATAGTCAGTTGAAAGTTTGATAAGAACAGCTGAGAAGTCATGAATAGCATTTAAGTGTAGGAAAGCTAATTAGCCTCTCAAAGGACAGAGATAATAAATTATGGATTGTAACTTATTTTAATAGTCACAGCTCAAGTGGACAGCACAATGAGGCACAAGCTGTTTAACGTGATTAATATACTGCTGAACCCACCTAATCTGTCATTTTTCTGTCTCATCCCATTCCTTAATCTTTGATCTCCACTTTATTATTTTCATATACTTTATCCTCTTCCTCCTCCTTTTCCACCTATTCCTTCTTCTTCTTTTTCTTCATCTTCTCCTGCTCTAAAGAGATATCTTTAAATTCTACATCCATACTCTGCAGTGCAACAATCTCTTCTTAATAGCATCCCTATTGGGTAAGACCATTCAAGTAACATTTCTGATGGTGAAATGAGATAAGACATATGTACGTGCCTTGAAAATAAGCTAAAGCATTGAGATTTGTTTTGTTAGAAAAACAACAAGATTAATGGTTGGAATATAGTTCAAGATTGCCTTCGAACACAGGGAAGAACACACATGTGATGAGGATACAACAAAGTGAGGCTGCCCATTCTCCTCCTGGAAGAACATGGAAACTTCAGGAGAGACGTCAGGGCTGTCTCTTCTATCACTAGCAGGGGCACAGAGAAGCACACATTAGGAACCAAAAGAAATAAAGAAAAATTAAGGAAATTTTTGATCCAAAGAAAATTTGAGAAATTTATGTCTAAGATATTCCAAGAAATTTCCTCATTATATTTTTGAATACTACTCTATTTATTTCAACAACATTGATCTACAAAAGTTCTGACCATGGCCTACCTGTCATATTCATAAATGCAATTTTTCCAATCTGGTACTATTTTATTACCCTAAATATAATCTATGAAATAAAAAAACAGGATAAATACTTTATTATTTTCTGCATTTACCAATTTTTTTTCAGAATCAGAAGTGGGCACTCTAGTACCTCCAATGATAATTTATAAATTTTAAAATATCAATATAAATTTTTTTATAGTTTGAAAGTAAAATGCCCTTGGACCTCATATTTTGGAGGCAGCAATGCTCAGAGATAGATAAGTCCCTGGGGGTGTGTTCAGTTACAGCATATGTGTGTGTGTGTGTGTGTGTGTGTGTGTGTGTGTGTGTGTATGTGTGTGTGTGTGTGTGTCCCAGATCTGCCCAGCTGCAGTTTCTAGCTCTAACTCTCTCTCTCTGACCTTTTGCTTTCTCTGCCCTCGCATTGTGCCCTAAGGATATTTCACCCTGGCTCCTGCTTGGGATAAATTGTAAAATGGATCCATAAGCAAATAAATACTCCTTCCTCTAAGTTGTGGTTGTCAGGTATTTTGGGTCATGGCAGTGAGAATGCTGACTAAAGTAGAACTTATTAATTTTTTTTGAGATTTATTTATTTATTTTATTATTCATACATTATAAGCAGACATCTTTGTTAGGTACAAATTGAAAATGACATATGTGCCCACATTTCTCATTTGACCCCTTCCCCCAATTCCCACCCCTCTTCCTCGCCCTCCCTCTCTCTCAGGTTCAATTTAGTGAGTAACCTTGATGTACATTAGGGTGTCCCCGCCCCCCGCATCAATCCCTTTTGTTTAAATCAACTTCATTGTTTATCCAGGGTCTCTCCTTTTCCATCTGAAGACCCTCTTATGCCCCATCTTCTCCCTAGCATCCGCATATTAGGGAGAACATATGCTTCCTTACTCTTTGTGAATGGCTAATCTCATTTAACATAATGTTTTCTAGTTGCATCCATTTCCCTGCAAAGAACATGATTTTGTTCTTCTTTATGGCTGAGTAAAATTACATTGTGTACATATCCCATAGTTTTGTAATCCATTCATCTGTTGATGGACATCTTGGCTGCTTCCATAGTTTGGCTATTGTGAATTGTGCAGCTATAAACATAGATACACATATGTCAGTCTGATAGTTGGTTTCTGTTCTTTTGGGTAGATACCCAGAAGTGGATCATATGGTAGGCTCATTCCCATTCATCTAAGGATCCTCCATACTGTTTTCCAAAGTGGTTGCACTAGTTTGCAGTCCCACCAACAATGTATTAGAGTTCCCACTTCTCCACATCCTCGCCAGCAGTTGTTGTTGCTCGTGGTTTTGATGATTGCCATTCTGATTGGGGTTAGGTGAAATCTCAAGGTGGTTTTGATTTGCATCTCTCTGATTGCTAATGATGTGGCAGGATTTTGTAGATTGCAGTTTTTTTTTTTAATTTAAAGCTTCCTCTTGGAGAATGGGAACTTGTCTTCAGGTTAGCTCCTGTGACCTTTTAACACCAAAGTCTGCATTTTTTCAAAGAAGGGGATCTGAGACATCTCTTCTACTTTACCTTATCCAGCCTAAAGTCAGTTAATTCTCCAAGGAAGCTTGGCTCTTTTAAATGAGGAAAATTAGAAATTGCACAACTGGAAGTTACCTGGTGTCTTAAACTCTTTATTATTATGCAAAAGAACAACCAAGAGGAAACAAAAACATAATCACAGGATAATCACTTGTGTAAATAGCAAAAAAAATTGGAGACTTTGATTACTTTAAATAATCCTTTTTTTGTGACAGGTAAGATGGCAACTGAGAGAAACACCTCATCTCAGTTGTTGTAAAACTCGAATAAAAAATGCCATAAAAGCAGCTTCTTGGTGGAAGAAAAAAGAGAGAAAAAGTGAACAAAGTAATGAAAATTGAAATGCAGCTGAACAAAATCCAGAAAGCAGACCAGGGTGAGTTAAAAAGTCTGCATGAATGGCAGCGATGCATTGAGCCACCAGCTTGGGGTGGGGTCTACTAGCACTGAGGCATCTAATGACCTCCTCCATACCCAGCGACCAGAAGTAGAGTAAAAGACTACAGAACTTCACACCCTAATCAGCCAGCATATCCCTGCACAATCGACAGTGACCTGAACTCCTGGGAAGACCAGCTTAAGCCTGCAGTAGAAACACCCCAGCTCACCTCTCCCTCCAGAGCGAGAGCAGCACTCAATTGTAAGTTAACTGCATGGGCGGAGGGGCCCTTATAGCAAACCATAGACTCAGTCTCTGCCCTTGTACCAGTTGGATAGGAGCAGAAGTGTCGGAAGGACCCAAAGGATACAGGGCATATAGACTTTACAGGTACCCTGGAAAGTGCCCCACATATAGACTGCACATCTGCCACAAGCAAAAGCAAAGAGAGAGACACAGAGGGGCCTGTTGGAAGTGTGGAGCCTTGGGCTTACACTGGGTCCAGATGCAGTGATGCCCCCTGCCTACATAGTCAAAGAGCGGCACAGGGACAGGTCCTGTGGAGAGCTCAGAGACACAAGTTTGCAGCAGGAGAGGCACCTGTTGAACTCCCTGCCTGCACTGACAGTGAGAGACATCAGGTCAAGGTCCCAACCACTGTGGATCCACGAGTGGATCCACGAAGGACATCACCAGTATAGGGCACCAAGCAAATAAAATGCCTGAAACATGCTCGAAAATCTAATATAGTGAGTAGACATTTATTTTTTTTTTTTTTTTTTTTTTTTTTTTTTTGCGGTACTGGGGATTGAACTCAGGGGCGTTCTACCTCCGAGCTATACCACCAGCCCTATTTTTTATTCTTTATTTTGAAACCGGGTCTCACTAAGTTGCGGAGTGCCTCACTAGATAGCTGAGGCTGGCTGCGAACCCGGATCCTCCGGTCTCAGCCTCCCGAATGCTGGGATTACAAGCGTGCGCCACCACGCCCGGCTGTGAGTAGACATTTAAAAGCTGAAAATATCCATACAGATCCAAGAGGACTGCAGAGGCCAAGTCAGCTCTGTACTTATATACACTTGCAGGGTTTTTGCTTTTGTTTGTTTGTTTGTTTTGTTTTTTTACTCTATTTTTGTTTTTACTGCTTTGTTTTATTTATTTATGTTTGTTTGGATGGTTGGTTGCTTTGTTATTTTTTACTCATTTATCAGCTCTCATCCTCATCCATTTTACAAACTTCCCTCCTTCTCTCCTATCTATATTCTTCTCCTTAATGCTTTTTCTCTTTCCTTTTTCCTTTTTTCTCTTTCTAATATCAAGACAATTTCATACCACTATATATAAATGCTCTACATTGACTACCAGACTCCCCTCACATATCTACTATCTCTCATCTCTACCATATATCACCTTCAAACACATTCAAACTCTTATTCCACTGGAACATCACAATTCACAATTGCCAAACTATGGAACCAGCCAAGATGTCCATCAACAGATGAATGGATTACAAAACTATAGGATATGTACAGAATGGAGTTTTACTCAGCCATAAAGAAGAACAAAATCATATCATTTGCAGGGAAATGGATGGAACTGGAAAACCTTATGTTTATTGAGATTAGTCAGTCACAAAAAGTAAAAAAAAAAATCATATGCTTTCCCTAATATGCAGAAGCTAAGGTTAAAGAGGGTCATAAAGGGGACTCTAGATGAAGAAAGATAAACCTTTGATGAGCAAAGAAGGTGACTTAACTGAAGGTGATGGGAGGGGGAGGGAAACACACTAATGCACATGATGTACTTTCACAAACATATAAAAGTCAATCACTAAACTGAACCTGAGAAGGAAGGAGAGAGAGAGAATGGGGTGGGAATTCGGGAAGGGTTAAATAAGAGATGTGTGCATGTATGCCTTTAATAACTTGTACCTAACAAAAATGTATGATTACAATGCCCCAATAATAAAAAAAATCATTTTGCAAATTATCTTTAATCTCTTTTTATAACATTTCTCTTCTACCTTGCCATAAGACTGCTTCACTTTTCAGACACCTATGTATTTATTATCTATTTTTCTTGTTGAGTTTCCCAGGTATTAACTTTATTAGCTGTGAAAAATAAAATTACTACCATAAGTAACTTGAGCAAACAGCTTCAACCAATGTTTTTTCTTGCTGGTTTATCAGTATGCTGGGCAATGTGAGAATATATATTTAGGCTGACAATCTGGTTCATTAATCATCTACTACATTTCCTCTCCTTCTAAGTGGTAAAACTCCTGTTAATGAAACTGATGGGTGGTGAAAAACACCTAATGAGTCCTTGAGGTTTGCATTAGTGTGCTTAGACAGCCAAAAGGAATATAGAGAACAGTGCTGTTTTAGAGGTATTAGACCTGAAAGCAATTCCCATTTTCTGTTTTATAGGTGAATAAATAGAGAATCAAAGAGATTAGGCTATTTTCTCACTGCCACATTATTAGTTAGCTATAAGAAAATAGTGTTCAACAAACCTGACTTTCAATGAAATTCATTTTTTCCTTATTTATTTATTTATTTATTTATTTATTTATTTTTGCGGTACTGGGAATTGAACTCAGGGGCATTCTACATCTGAGCTATACCCCCAGACCTATTTTGTATTCTTTATTTTGAAACAGGGTCTCACTAAGTTGTGGAGAGCCTCACTAGGTAGCTGAGGCTGGCTGCGAAGTCTGATCCTCCAGTCTCAGCCTCCCAAATGCTGGGATTACAAGTGTGTGCCACCACACCCAGCTTTTTCCTCTTTTATACCAATATTCTTTTTATTTAGGGAAAATTGGTTGTGAATATTAAACTTTAATTTACAATATGCTTTAGAGCATATTTTAAAATATGGAAAAAGAAAGAAAAATAAGAAAAAATAGATTAATTCATAGTATTTTCATCATGAAATTCCTTTTTGAGGAGTGTTTAAGAAAAGATAATTAGTTGGAAAATGTTTATGTAACAATAGAAAATGTATCCATGCCCAAATGATAGTTTATAAATCAATTTCTCACTCTTTTGAAGGTTTATCTTAAATTATATACTCTGTCTGAAGTTGATTAATATGTTTCCTTGTGGTGTAATTTCATTTGGTGGATAAAATGCAAAGTAGAAACGGAAGACATCTAAACCACAGAATATCTTAAAAGAAATATGAATGTATTTTTTCATGAATATACAGTATATATTTTTATTAGCAGAAAATAGACTGACTTCATTGGAATGGCTCCTAATTTTCATGAGTGCTTAACTATCTCTAGCTGTTTCCATTTTTTAAGACCATACTTTTGTCTTCTTTATCCCTTTATGGTGAACTTTCCGTTTAGTGGAATACATATTAAGTAAAATCTATATAACAAATGCGGTGTCAAACCATGCAGGAAATACTATGCTAATAGAGTTCCTGGTCCAGGTCTAGAGTCCCTGGAACAGGAAGAATAAAAGCATAACTAGAATATGAAACATGTGCTAGACTAAACATGACCTCGTTTTCTTGACATCAAAAAATAGTGTCTATGTCTTCAACCCTTGAATGAAAACTAGCCCTCTAAGTTTCTTAGATCAATAAAATGAGGTGGAAATGACATAATATGGCTCTGTCCTTGTGCTCTTGAAAAGTTTCCCTAAGATTCTCATGTTAGGAAGCTGAATAGTGGCTACAGAAAATAAACACATCTCTTTTGTTTATTTATTTTATTTTTATACTTTTATTAGTCCATTATAGTCTCACATCATAGTGATGGTGACACACATGCACACAGCACTTGGCGAGTTTTCCCCCAGCTTCCCCTCCACTCCCCTTCTTCCCTGTACAAGACATTGAGATTGGCATTGATATTCTCACATTTGTATATAATTTCAATAGAAGTGATAAACACGTCTTTGAGGGAAGTATCAAGAGCTCAGAGAAGGAATCAAGAATTTAAAACAATGGAGTGGGAAAGCATCCCCAGAGCAGATACATGCCCTGATCGAGGAGAATCTCCTGCCTCCAGAGTTAAGGTCACTGGAGATGTTTGTTCCAGTGGCACAAACCCATTACAATGCCTGTAACCAGAAGAAGAACAAGGATTTTGAAGGCACCTCCTCAAAGTTTGTTGAATGAATGACCAGAAATTTTTCTAATCTCTCGGACGTTGCAATCCATTGAAAACTGATGTAATGTCAGTTTATTCTGAGAAAGTTTCAGAATGCAGGAAATTTCCATAAAGTTCCAGGAAATTTCCAGAAAGCTCCAGGAAGTTTTGAGGAAATTATGGAATACAGAATGCAGGAAAGTTCAGGAAATAGCACTTCACAAAAAGGGTCTGAGAAGAAGTAAATAAAATACCTTCTTGTTGAATATAATATTGAGTATATTAACATGCTGCAAACCTGTATGGCTAGGTTTTGAATAGAAAGAGTAAACAGGATGACCTTTCTGGCAAAGTGTGTCGCTATTTTATGCATGGTCACAGGGTATTTTATGACATACAGTGTACATGTGGAAAACATTTGCCCTACTTGGTCATTTGGATTAATTTGTATCATAAATGCATCTTTTACCACCCTGTTCCCAGATTCATGGGTTTGATGTATGGCACTGTTTAGGTCTTTATTTTTCCTCTTAACTTTCCCTAAGGGAGTCTTTCAGTGTGACCGCAGTGATTGATGACCACCCTCCCAGTGACTAACCTCCCAGAGCCTGTGTGTGGACAGCTTTATGGCTCATGGAACTCTGGGAACACTTCCAGCCACTTTCATTTTGTTTCCTCTTTTTTTTTTTTTTTTTTTTTCTGTCTTTTGAAGAGAGAACTTTGAGCTTACTTTTTTACGTTAGTTGATTTCATCTCACAGACCACCATTGCTGGGTCTTGATTGCAGATACTACATCCTTGTGTGAGCATCTCACTGTGCCGTTAGAAGGCACTTTGCATGATGGCATCGGTGCTAGTGTCTGCCATTGGGTGTGTCTCTTGCCCCGCTGCTGGCTCTACTCCATTGTACAGAGCTCTGCCTATTGGAGAGACTCGAAACATCTTTGTTTTTGTTGATGGAATGCTGTTATGCTCTTGTGTCAATTCATATATTTTGTCTGTATTGCAGTTTGCTGCACTTGAAGCATGTGCTATGTGAATTTACTGGATTTGGTGACTCATCATTGGTGATTTTTCCTTTTAGATTATTCATTCCCTTGTATCTGATTCTTTCATCTGATCAACTGCTACCTAAATTTGCCCTTCTCAATGTCATGCTTCCTACTAACTAAAGATATAACAGGAGTTTATCTAGTTGCTAGGCTAACCAAGAGAGCAGGTCAACTATGAGTAACCTGGAACAAGGAGCAAAAGCTTTTGACGAGCTATGTTCTATCAGTGTAACTACCGAAATCCTACTTCCTTCCTTACTCCTTCCCTCTCTCCCTTCCTTCCTTCCTTCCTTCCTTCCTTCCTTCCTTCCTTCCTTCCTCTTTTTTCTCTTCCCTCTCCTAAATAATGTTGTTTGCTTTTTAATAATTGAAGTTATATGGATCCACCACACACAGGTTCTGGGAGGTTAGTCACTGGGACGTTGGTCATCAATCACTGTGAAAGACTCCCTTAGGGAAAAGTAGAGAAGAAACCTCCTAGGTCATTTTCTTCTCTGAGGGATCAACAAATTCTATTTTCTAGAGTCTCCCTGTGCCTGGAACAAGATACTGAGAGATATTCTGTCTCTACCAATAGCTATCTTTACCTAAAAACAATAATATTAATAGCATCAGGGCCAGTACTTACTATACTCTTATCATGGCTAATGAAACTTAATCCATATTTCATTGATGGTGGATCAATGCATCATCACCACCTTTTTCTAGGGTCTCTTCCCAATGCAGAAAATTCAGGATCTTCATTTTCTAGAATTTTTTTTCTTGTGCGTGTACAGATAGCTCTATGCCAACAAAAAGCTTTTCTATTGATGAAAAGCCTGAAGGAAGGAAAGGTCCTTATTCTCTAAAAGCAGTTCAGTCAGATGTCACACAGAAGAAAGATTCACACTGGCTTCTTTGCCAGCTCCTGAGAACCTCACCTTTAACTGAGGCAGGCTCATAAAGAGGGCTTTCATATATTTGTAGGAATTACAGAAGCTTCCCTGTGAGCTCATAAGAAACCCTGTGAGTGTCTCAGATTGAGATCATTGCTATTGACTTCCCTGACCATCACTCCCCTATTCTTCCAATAGTTGAGGAATTCTCTATTTCTTTGTATTAAACCCTTCATGTAAAGTAGCTCTGTTTTCCTAACCAAACTTTGATAAAAAAAAAATTAAATTTGGTATTGATACTCTTATTCTTCAGTTAAGAAAACAGGATTAAGGGTCACATAACTTGAACAGCATACAGTAAGAGGAAGTAAAGGAAAGACCTTGGTGCTGACATCTCGTTGGGTTTATCCAAATCACTGGGTTGCTGCTCCTGCACCTTCTGGGGCTTCTTGTGCTCACTTCCAGCATAGCATTGCTGTCTCCTCATCCCCTGCTGTCCTGTGGCTGCAGCCTCTCTCAGTACCATCAGCTATCTCTGCTTTGAAATGTGAGACTCTTTTTGCTCTGAGTCTTATCCTAGGTCCTAAATTTGAAGAATAAAGGTTAAAATTCTTTTCACCATATTCCAAGACCAAAGAAGCATCACTTCCTGACCCCTACAGATTTTATGAGGTTTTATACACTCCACTTGTTGGAGAGAACTGGCTTGCATCTCAAATCTCCTGGATCTGGGTGGGACCCAGATGACGAGTTTCATTCTTGCCATCAGCTAGAGTTTTCATGACAGAATGATTTCTGGCTTTTGAATTCAGTATGTGGATTTCATCTTTCTGTTTTGGGGATTCTTTTTATAGTTTGACAAAAGATAAAAATACACGATCAATTTGTAGTTTTTATTTAGAGTGTCTCTTATGACTTCTTTTTTCTTTCATATTTCTCTACTAAAGCAAATTGATCTTCTAGACTGAAGAGATATATCCATATTTGGGAGAAGAACCTCAAAATGTAAAGATGCTGCTTTTGAATTTAGTCTTGTGACTTTCCATGTAACAAAGTATTTCAGGTAAAGAGTCTGTTTATTTACAGTGAACATTTTAACTATGGCATAAATTTGACATCCTTTGTTAATTTTAGAAGCAAAACATCAAAGTTACCCAGTTTTTCTTGTCAAATATTTAAATTATGTGTCAGCTGAAAATTAATTGCTGCATATATCAGTAACTTCATTATTCTTTAAAGGTAAGTGATGCATGAAAAAAATGCAGAATAGGACTTCGTTTTATTTCATTTAAATTAAATGAATGCTTTCACTATCAATTTTAATGGGAAGATAAGTTAAATTCACTCAATTAAACAGTTACTTTTGAAGTCTCTGGATCTAACTTTGACCCATCTTCATGTTAATTTACTATCTTTTCAAAGAGAAATCAATGGTATACTTAAGTATTTCTGTTCATTAGTGTGAACTAGTGAGCCTATTTGATTATGTCAGGAAAAGGTAAGAGATATTTTGGAACAGAAAAGCAACACTTTTGTCGGATTGTGATAATCACTAACTTATCTCTATTCACTTCCTATTGCCAAGGAATGATTACAGATGTTTTTGCCTATTGGTCTTTTTTGAATTCTGTTTTTGAACCTATCAGATTGGCAAGTTAATGTGAACTTTAAGGAAATACTACCTTTGGTTCCATGATATAGACTTACTATTAGTCATTAAATTTAAAATACTCCAGACCCTTATTGAGTCTCTGTTTCAGATACTCAGTATATCCACTCCACACACACACACACACACACACACACACACACACACACACAGAGTCACACACTCACATGATCCTTGGTATAAAGACCCCAAAGAATAAAAGAAAGGACAACCAAGTAATCAACTACAATACGAACTAGAAAATGTTGAAAGAGAAATATGAGAAGTGAGATTATCATAAGAGAGATATTGATGATGTTTGCTTTGATTGTCCAGGAAGGCCATATTTAAGACCTCATGTATTAGCTGGAGCCTAACTGGTATCTGCAGGAGCTCTTTGGGCACAAATATAGAATGAAAATTGGGTTGAAGACACAGTAGAGAGTCCCAAAAGGAGGAGCAGATATACATTTTTTTTGAGTTAGAAATGACAACATGAATAAAATACTCATCATTTGGGGATTTAATATTTTCAGCCATATTTAATTCAAAACTCTCATTTTACATCTCACTTCTTATCTTATTTATTATTATTGTTATTATTATTATTATTTGTGTGTGTGTGCGTGTGTGTGTCGTATGTGTGTGTGTGGTACTAGGTATTGAACCCAGGGGCACTCTACCTCTGAGCTATACCTCCAGCCCTATTTGATTTTTTATTTTGAGACAGGATCTCAGGAAGTTACTGTGAGCACTGTTCTCAAGCCTTCGATCCTCTTGTCCTAGCCTTAGAAGCACTGGGATTACAGGTGTGCACCAAGGTGCAAGGCTTATCTCTCATTTTATACTTACAGCAATAGCTGATCATTTATATAACGATATAAAAATGGCAGCTTTCACCTTTTTTTACTTATGTTACATAATTACAAATACTATAATTTCAATTAAAGTGAATAGGGAATAAAATATAATTCAGTATTTTTATGGTTAAAATAAGTTGCTTTGGGGGATAACAGCCCCTTCAAAGTGAGTTTATAAATGCTTCTAAAAGTCAGGAAAAGGATAAAAAATGCTAACTCAGACTAATTCTAAAAGTTGTTACTCCTACAGACTGGTAATATCTTTTAAAGATTGGACAGGAGATTGATTTAGTTTTGGGAGAAGAGTGTATTGCTTTAGAAGGGAGTATACATCAGCAAGCCCTTCTGGTTCCTGGCCCTACTCTGACCCGGGTTTCTCTGATATGTAAAACCTCTGGAATAATGAGCTGCAGTGGCTTCCTTATCTAACACGAAACCCACAAGGATTTAGAAGATGAACCGATGCTGACAGTTCCTATCAGTGTGGTCTTGGATAACTTACTTAACTTCTTGAAGGATCAGCAGTTTTCCTGCCTGTAAGTGGGGGCTAGGCTATCTAGTGAAGATATGAGAATAAAATAATGCACATAGGGAGGAGCCGTATAAACTATGGAGTCCTTTGTCAATCTTCTAAACACTGCTAAGGCTTTAAGACCTGAGAATATGTATTTTGTGTCAGGCACCATTCTGAGATAGAGGAAGGAACCATGTGATATCTGAAGTCAGTCAGACAAGACCAAGGGATGTCTCTTGATTTTATAATCCTTTCCTTTACAAAATGTTGGGTTTCTCTGTGTTTCTGTGTTGGAGAAATGGACCCAGGATTTTGCTGTCTTAGCTGTTTTTCCACTAAAAATGACCACTTAGGAAAAGTGGAAATAGGAAAAGCATATTTGTGGCCCATCTGCTATCATTGTGGGAGCTATAAATGTAGAAGGAGATAAATTACTTCCCATTAATCTGTGCTTACGAGTGCATTTCTTTAAAAATTCTTGGAAGTATCTGTCATTTCATACTTAACACTATACTAATTCACACTAATGACTTCAGAATCCCCGAGAGGTAACTAAATTGTGCAAATGTGTAGCGATGAACATTAAAAAGCAGCATTATAAAATTCGGAATGTGGGATCCCGAGATGTACTTGCTTTATTTATTTTGACAAGGGCAGTTTACTTTCTGTAACTCATAATAAAGTACTACTGTAGAATAGTAAATGCGCTGAAGTTGTTTTATTAAAGCAATAAAGCCTGAATAGGAGGCTTCACAAAGGCCCACTGCCATTACATTGTTACTAAATAGTGAGTTAAAGATGCCAGGTTATTGTGCTTTTTACTTTCTGTAAAAAATTCTATTGCAAATTGTGCAGCTTCCAGACAATGTAAGGGATTTGATAGCTACTCTTGTGATATGAAAATATTTTTCTGAATATCCGAATAATTCTAACTAGACATTCTTTTTAGTTGGCTAAAATATTTTATTAGTAAAACAAAGATTATGACCAAGTTTACAGAAACAACCTCTGCTGTGAATATAACTGGGACACTCTTTGATAGCCCTTTTGCAAAGGAGGCAGAAAAAGCAGCTGGGTTAGCAGGTGGATTGAAGAAGGCACTCCCATACGGTGTGTACCCTCCAGCCACTGAGCTCTTCCTGGGTGGTTCTGCCCACTCACAATACCATGTCCATTCAGTCAGTATTGGCATGAGAATAAGTTTCTCAAAGTTAGGGCAGATACTTTTTGACTCCTCTGGGTTCCCTTGAAGCCTGTGATACATATGGAAGCTTAAGATGCTGCTGACCATAACTAACAGCCTATTTTATTTATCATGGTTAAGAAGGAGGAGAATCACATTCTTCCTTCGTCAATTTCCTTCATTCTGTACACTTTGGTATAAGATGAAGCTAGTGCACTGTAGTAAAAAATGAAGGGTCAATGCTAGTAGTACCTGGAAAACATACATGGAACCAACATTCTTTCATATATATATATATATATATATATATATATGAAATTATATATATATATATGAAACATATATATATATAATTTGCGTGTGTGTGGTACTGGGGACTGAACCTAGGAAGATTTTACCTCCAAACTATATCCCAGCTCTATTTTATTCTTTTATTTTTGAAACAGGGTATCACTAAGTTGCAGAGGGCCTCACTGAGTTGCTGAGGCTAGCTGAGAGCCTGTGATCCTCTCATCTCAGCCTCCCAAGTACTAGGATTACAAGCATGCACCATCTTGCTCGGCTTGCTCATATTTTGAAGAAGGCACAATATGTACAAGCTTGAAAGGCTTTGGTAAAACCCATTACCACTTTGGAAAAGTAACTTAAAATGCCACAGACTGGTTACTGTGTCCTTTATTCCAGATGATCAATAACTCTCTCTAGTAACTGTGTAGAACTTGGACCTATACATAAATAATTATGTATTCTGTTCATACACTTCAGACTTACTCAAAACCATGATAAGCTGGACTTTGTACTACCATTTTCCATTGGGTCAAAACTCAAACGGGATATTGTTAGTTATTTGAAAAATTTTCAAGAGGCTATACCCTAGATAAAACAAATGAAACAGCATGTCCATAATATATTATACATTATGTTGCATGTGTGTGTGTGTGTGTGTGTGTGTGTGTGTGTGTGTGTGTGTACTGGGAATTGAACCCAGGGGCATTCTACCTCTGAGCTCCAGCCCCATTTTATTTTTCATTTTGAAATAGGGTCTTCCTAAATTGTTGAGGACCTTGCTAAGTTGTTAAGCCTGGCCTCAAAGATGCAATCCTCCTGTCTCAGTCTCCCAAGTACTATGATTACAGGCTCGTACCACCATACCTGGCCATATTGTATTTTGAGGTGAATTTTTTCTTTTATTTATTTTTCTTAGCATATTATATACTGAAATAGTGGGACTAAAGTAATATATGTTTATATATGTATTTATCTTAACACTAAATTTTATTTAACCATTTTTATTAAAAAGATGTGTTTATAACTGCTAATTTTTGTTCATCAAGTTACAACTAAGAAAGCAGAAAAATATAGCAAGAAGACATGAAACAAAATGAACTAACATTGCTGCATTTTTCCTCTACCTGTTTTTTCTTTGCATCTCTGCTGTCTTATCTGAACTGCACTGGTTCATCATGTGTTGTGAATTCAGTGTTGGTATATTGGTGGCTTGTAAATTTTGAACCTGGAAAGAAATATGGACCTCCTTTATGCAGTCTGAAGAAATATAACATGGCCAAAATCCACATGATAGAGTTCCAACCTCAGCTAAGGATTGAAAAGTTTAGAATAAGGATGATGACGGCTGGAACATTATTCTGGATAGTTGGTTTCTGGTTGCTCACAGGTTCATATGTGTCTGGATAGTCCCAATCTGAGCCACACATTTCCCTCTGCTGATGTCATTATTACAGGTTTTCAATGCTTTGCTTATACAGAGTTTGCACACTAAAATGCTTGAACTTATATTTTAGCTTCATTATTTATTATATAATTTTAGATATACTAATTAACCAATTAAGTCTCAGTTTCCGCATTAATTAGCTAAAATTAATTGTACTGTCCTCTAGGAAAGGTGGATATTATGTGGTAAAGTTTCAAACTCCATATTGGGTCTATGGATTACAAAATTATGGGATATACACACAATGGAATTCTACTCTGTAATAAAGAAGAACAAAATTATGTCAACTGCAGGAAGATGGATGGACCTGCAGAACATTATGCTAAGTGAAATTAGCCAGTCACAGAAAGTGAAGTGTCATATGTTTTTTCTCATATGTGGAAGCTAGGGAGTAATTGGGATACAAGAGGGATCACAGATAATAGAGGAGAAAATGCAGTGGAGCCAGGGAAGTGGTCCAAGAGAGAATTAATGAATGAAACATTTCCACTGATATTAAGTACATATCTGAGAATACCAGTGCCAATCTAAATTTCCTGTATGCTGAAGCGGGGTGGGTAGTGGGAAGGGAGCCAGAGGGAAAACTCAGCAAGTGTTGTGTGCATGTGTGTCACTATCACTGTGAATTACATTATGATGTGAGACTATATTGTACTAATAAAAGTATAATAACAAACAAAAACAAAATATCTATTGCTTCAGAAAAGGTTTTAAAAACCTTCAAACTCAGATGCTGACTTTTTTTCCCCCCAGAGACATGGACAGAGATTTATTAAGAAAAGTAGGAAATACACATTCAAGTGAGAATATGGGTTACCCTCAAAGTGAGAGAAGCCCCTTTGTGAGTGCAGGGTTCTTACTTTTAGGAGATTTTTGTGAATGATGAGCAAAAGGAAGTATGTGATGCTGGCATATTTTAAGTTTCAAAAAGTTTAGGTAAGCTGGGTGTGGTGGCTCACACCTGTAACCCCAGTACTTAAGAGGCTGAAACAGAAGGATGAGGATCACAGGTTCAAGGACAGCCACAGCAACTTAGCAAGGCCCTCAGCAAATTAGTGAAGCCCTGTTTAAAAATAAAAATAAATAAATAAAAACATGGGCTGGGATGTAGATCAGAGGTAGAATGCTCTTGAGTTCAATATCCAATACTACCAAAATACACAAAAGTCTAGGTAATGCTATTATTCCTTTCCATGTAATGAGGAGGAAAATTGTTCATCCATTTCTAAGAGATAGAAATCTGTACTGGTTCCCCATCATGGTCTCATAATGCTTGGTGGTTAATAGGAAAGACAGATGTGCAGAACATCCGGTATGCTATAAAACCTATATGAAAGACCAATGTGGCCAGAGCAAGAAAAAATGTCAACTGACATATAAACAAAGAAAAAATACAGAAAGCCTTCTTGGAAAGATGGTGCTTATCCTCATCTAGAACAATGATAAAGAATGAATCAAGTAAACAGGAGGTTGTGGTACCCTGAACATTCCTGGGAAATATCAAAATGTCTAAATACCTAAGATTCCATGGAGCTTGGAGAATATTGAGCACTTTCCATACAGCTCAGAGATATCTGTTTTGGGTAGGCAGTTTTAAATTGGACCATTTTGTGACATTTCTATTGTTCATAAGGTTTAAGAAAACTTCTCTTATACCTATAACCTAGGACAGCTTTGAGCTAGTATGAAGCTCTTCATTTCTTCTGCCTATTAGCAATTGCATCAAGATAGACACAAACTGATACAATCATTTCATCTTGTTTTATATAAATAAAAATGTGTGATATTTGTCGCCCTGTCTGGGAACTATGTTCCATTAAACAAATATAGCAAATACTCTGTCTCTTGAATGTAGCAATAAAAAATGTGCCGGATGAGGGTATGATTTCTATTTTCTATCTCTGATCATAAACTTTGAAAAATAAACCCCTGTATTTTATTAGATTATTTTGAATCTTCACTGAAGAATTTATAAAAAAACTGTTTCTATTTTATTTTCAACTTTTTTCTATAGTCCACACTGAGGTATT
Source organism: Graphiurus murinus (assembly GCA_004027655.1). Taxonomy (NCBI): domain Eukaryota; kingdom Metazoa; phylum Chordata; class Mammalia; order Rodentia; family Gliridae; genus Graphiurus; species Graphiurus murinus. The sequence goes on from PVLC010005973.1 coordinate 61,740, forward strand.
ATATCCAGTAAATCTGTTAATTGCTGCATAAAGTAGAACTTTTCTATATTTATCTTTTTCAAATACCAAGGAGGTGCCTCCCCACTTTAATTTTACTAAAGCTGTGACAATAAATATAAAACAAGAATAAGTTAATCCTGTTATGTCTATATTTCTATGAATCTTCAGGCTCTGTGGATCTTATACTTTCAACTTTCATTCTAATTTTACTTACTGACTTTCCCAATGTGATATATAAAGTAAGCAAATTGGAACTGACTTACGTGTTTCTGGAGAATTATGTGGTCTAGGACATTGGAAAAATCATATTTTGTATGTTGCCTCAATTTTCTAATAGAAACTTTGATAGTAAAGATTTGTCCCATTAACATTTAACTTTTTAATTTCTTCTAAGAAATTTCCTTTGACTCTTTGTGGGAAAGATTCTGCATTTCTAATGGTTGTGTTACTAAGAAAAGTTAGCGAGGTTAAGATAATTTTCTTCATAGAATTGATTAAATAAAACTTAGGATAAACAGTTAATTAAACACTCTAGTTTAAAACCAGACATGTAAGCCAGGTGTGGTGGCACATGCCTGTAATTTCAATATTTTGGGGGCTGAGACAGGAAGAGCACAGGTTCAAGACCAGTCTCAACAACTTAGTGAGAATTTCAGCAACCTACTGAGACCCTGTTTCAAAAAATAAAAATAAAAAAATAAATAAATGTCGGCTGTGGTGGTACACGACTGTAATTCCAGTACTTGGGAGGCCGAGAAAAGAGGATCGCAGGTTCAGGGCCAGCCTCAGCTATTTAGTGAGGTCCTCCACAACTTAGTGAGACCCTGTTTCACAATAAAGAATAAAAAATAGGAATGGGGTAGAATATCCCTGGACTCAACCCCCAGTACTACACACACACACACACACACACACACACACACACACACAAAGAAGGGTCAGGGTGTATAGCTTGAAGGTAGAATGCCCCTGGGTTCAATTCTCAGTTCAAAAACAGAAACAAATATGTGTACTCTGAAGTTTCTTTAGTTACTTTTATATGTTTATATAAAGCAATCACATATTTTCATGAATTTTTTAAAATGAATCTTATTTCAGTATTTTAATAAGTTTAAATGTTACTTTTAAAAGACATTGAAAAGGTCTATTTTTGTTTTGCCTTTATTTTTATACCCCGTTTACAAATATATGACTTTATAAAATTAAAATCTTCCAAATGGATTTCAAGGTTCTTAAGGAAAACTTATTTATCTTTTTTTTCACATAAAAGTGGTGTGTGTTAGGCAAACATGATAACCATTACTCTACAGAAACTCACAAACAACAATAAATGCTGGCGAAGTTGTGGAGAAGTAAGAACTCTGATATATTGTTGGTGGGATCTCAAACTAGTGCAACCACTTTGGAAAAGAGTGTAGAGGATCCTCAGAAGAATGGGAATGAACCTTCCATATGACTCATTTATATCACTCCTGGGTATTCACCCTAAAGAACTGAAACTGGACTACAATAGTAATGCATACATATCTATGTTTATAGCTGCACAATTCATAATTACCAAACTATGGAATCAGCCAAGAGGTCCATCAACATATGAATGGATTACAAAATTATGTGGTATATACACAATGGAATTCTACTCAGCCATAAAGAAAAACAAAATTATGTCATTTTCAGGAAATGAATGGAACTGGAGAATATCATGCTAGTGAAATTAGTCAGTCACAAAAAGTGAAGGATCAAATGTTCTTCCTTATATGTGGAAGCTAGGGAGAAATTGGGACACAGAAAGGACTCCAGACAAAGGAGGAGAAACTTTGGTGGAGTGAAGGAGGGGACCTAACTGAGGGAAATAGGACAGGGAGAAAGATTTGAAGAGGAAAACTCCTCAGTGGACATGATGTACATACACAAACTTATCAAATCTAATCACTGTGTTGAGCACAGGAATGTGGGGAGGGAGAGACAGTGGGGTGAGAACTGGGGAAGGGCTCTAAGAATACTGCGTGGGTGTATGCCTCTATCACCCGGAACTTCATCAAGATGCACGATTACAATGCACCAATTAAAAAAGAAAAGAAAAAAAAGTGGTATATGTGTGTGTGTGTGTGTAAGAAATATTTTATCTTCCTATTTTTATATAAGAAAAAATTAAAACATTTTCTTTTAAAAATATACAACTAAGCCAGGTGTGATGGCACATACCTGTAATCCTAATACTTGGAATACTGAGAAGGAAGATCACAGGATTGAGGCCAGTGTGTGGTAACTTAGTGAGACTCTATTTCAAAATAAAAAAATAAATAGAACTGGGAGTGTAGTTCAGAGGTAGAATTCCCCCAGGGTTCATTCCCCAGTACAACTAGAAGTTTCTCTTGAAAGTATACAACCAAAATTTCAATGGATATGTAATTAATAATTTTTTGATATAAAACTTAATTTAATAGAAATTTTGTTTGTAGTTCTTACATTCTCAGTGTGAGCCAAGATGGAACCCACCGCCACACCCAAAAGTGGCCCAGTTCTGGGGGCAGGGGGAAAAGGAGGGGACAGGGAAGAGCGCCATTCTTTTTTTTTTTTTTGCGGTACTGGGGATTGAGCTCAGGGGTATTCTACCTCCAAGCTATACCCCCAGCCCTATTTTTTATTCTTTATTTTGAAACAGGGTCTCACTAAGTTGCAGAGTGCCTCACTAGGTAGCTGAGGCTGGCCGCGAACCCGGATCCTCCAGTCTCAGCCTCCCAAATGCTGGGATTATAAGTGTGCGCCACCACGCCCGGCTGGAAGAGCCCCATTCTTCCTCAGTGCTGGGGAGCTGGACATGTCCCTTTCTCCTGCCCCATTCTGGGCTCTAGGAAGGAGAGCAGATGGAATCTTAAACCTAGGGCTTCTCCTCTACACCTTCCCGCCTCCCAGGGTTGGAGGGTAATGGTAGCTAAGGGATCAGGGAGACAAGGGGACAGAAGGAAAAGATCTAGAAATGAGAGGCAGGAGTGAAGGATAAGGGAGAATCAAAGACAAAAACACCAATAAAAAAAAATGCACCCCAAATCTGAACCCGTCTGGAAAAAAATGAAAGTTCTTGAGTCTCAGAGACATTATTTGGCGTGGCTGGCTCTGTGGCAGGAGGGCCCAGGCCTCAGTCCAGCCCTGGCGGTGGTGGCCTGGCCTCTACAGCTCGTCCTTGGCCTGGCCAGCAGCCTCTTCCTCCTCCTCGCGTCTTCTTTGTCCTCCTCTTCCTCTTCCTCCTCGCCTTTGTCCTCCTCTTCCTTGTCCTCTGCCTCTTCCTTCTCCTTGCGTTTCTTCTCCTCTTCCTCCTTCTGAAGCCTCTGCTCCTCATCTTGTTTCTCCTTCATCTGCATTTCTGCTTCGTGATACCCCATGTTTGACTGCCAATCTCCTCTGCATATGACTCGTCGTTGGTTATGAGGAAGTTTTCAAAGATGGTGCCGGACTTGACCTGTCAGAGAGCTAGGCCCAGCACAGCAAAGTTATCAAAAGCATAGATATTGGGATCGGGGGAGTACTCGGGGTTGTCGATTTCTGGATAGATCCATATGCCTTTGTAATCTGGGTTGTCAATCTTCCAGTGGCTTCCACTCGCCCTTGTATTCAGGGTTCTGAATCACTGGTGGTTCCCACTCTCCGTCCATCTCTTCATCCCAGTCTTCGGGCTTCTTAGCGTCAGGGTCAGGGATGTGCTCAGGCTTGTCCCAGTCCTCAGGCTTGAACATCGATCTTGGCAGGCTTATCCCAGTCTTCTGGCTTGGAAGCATCAGGAGCCTTTATCTTCTCAGGGGGCAGGAAGTCCCACTCTTCCTCCAAGGAGCCTGACTCCACCTGGCTGTTGTCGATCTTCACCTCATAGGTGTTGTCCGGCCGTACAATCAGTGTGTACAGGTGTGTGAATTCATCATCTTGCACCGGTTGTCCCTGTTGATCAGCATGTTCTTCTCCTTATAGTTGAAGATGACATGATTCTTCTTGGTGCCGGGGCCACAAATGTCTGGGCCGAACATGATGTTCTATTCAGAGTCTCTGTGCATGTCTGTTTGGTCCAAATTATCAAGAAACAGCTTCACATAGGCATCCCCACAATGTTCTGCTCGTGCTTCCCTGTGAACTGCACCACCAGAGTCTGGCCTTTGTTGCTGAAAGGCTTGAATCTGGCCGACAAGGCGTAAAAGCGGGCATCCTGGCTCGTCTGCAGCCCTTTATCCTTCTCCTGGTGACCGTAGAACTTGCCGAAACTGAGGACGAATTTGCCATAATCTAGCTTGTGTTTGGATGCGATCCAGCAGTAGGTCCACCAGTCTCCATCCAGAAACTGCTCCTGGAAGTACACGGAGTGGGAGGTGGCCGCCAGGCCTAGGAGGCCGAGCAGCAGCAGCACAGATAGACGCATGGCTGGCCGAGGGGGCGGCGGCTCCCGGGCCCCTTAAAACGATCCTCCATTTAGAATTGAGTAAACTAGAGTGAATATTAAGGACGACTATCTAAAATTATGGACCCATGCACTGCTGTTTATTCCCTAAGGAAACCAAGTGCAAATTATTCAACTTCTTAATTATTTATTGAAATGCCTACATCCAAATGCCTTAGAACAATTATATGGACTCTGTTGAGGTATACTCTAAACCAAACTCAAATTATGGTCCTTGGAGCAGCAGTAGCAGCATCTCCTGAGAGTGTTATAAATGCAGAACTGCAGGTCCCAACCCCAAAGTACTTAATGAAATTCTTCTTTTTAACAAGGTCCCCAGTTGATTCATGTGCACATAAAAGTTGGAGAAGCACTGTGTTAGCTGCGTTATTATAAAAAAAGAAAAACAACAACAACAAACAAACAAGAAAACAATGTTTGGCAGATAGTTGAGATTCTTGGTGAAATGCAGATGCCTTTCACCAGGCTTTTACTGATAAACAGACATTTCAAAGAACTTTTAGGGAAATTATTTTGCACATGAAACAATTTATGACTTCTACAATGGTAGAATACCACATAGAGACATTAAATGATACCTAATGCTTTCTTATTTTCTTCTTTCATTTTCTCATTTTTCATCACACCCTTTTGGTCAGTAATTATTCTGCTCATTGTTTTAAGGGAGCAATGTGATGTGTTACCAAATGACTGATCATGTGTTCCAAAGACTAAGCCCTCAGGTCAGAACCCTCAAAATTATGAAATGCTATATGCACCCAGAAGATGTGTTTGCCAGGAAAGCATTTATTTTGTTTTTTATTTGAATACATGGGCAAAGTAACCTCTCAGTGACTGCTTCCAATGCTGGGGAAGAAGGTTGGGGCCCCTTAAATGACCAAAGTAAAATTTTTCCACCAAACTAGTTGGATAGAAACCAAAATTAAAATTAAAACACATCATCACGCAAACATCAGTAGCTTTATCAGACCACAAAATATTGCTACTCGGCCAAAGATCAGCAAATCTGGTTTGCTACTGGTTTTCTCTTTGATGTTTGTTAAAGGCTTTAGGAAGAGGCTTCGTAATGCCAATGCCTTTATTTAAAAAAAAAAAATCTATTTCAAGAGTGAAATCTTTGTATCTTTCACATTCTCACTTGATTCTGAACTCATGAGTGGAAGAGGAAGTTATTAACTATCCTCAGAGAGTTTCAACTTCTTTCATTTCAAAGGAAAGGGGGAAACATATCGACAAAAGGAAAAAACATTAGAAAAATGTCAAGCATATTAAATTGATCCAGCTGACAGTTAGGATGAAATTAAATGAAATAAAATTATTTTCTGTGGCTTACACATTCTGTCCTTACAAATTCTTCCCCCTTTGTCCTGTTCATTCATTCTCTGACAGTCACAGTGTTTTTTGGACATGCTAAGCTTGTTCTCAATGGTCTTTACAATTGATATTTTCTCTACATGGAACTCTTAATAACTTTAAATGTTTCTAGTACATTGGTGATGTTGTAGTTAATGGGCATACATTGATAAATGGAACAAAAATTCTGTCTCTCAAGGAATTTACAGTTTTTTGGAGGACTAGGGAAAGAAATAGACAGTAAATTTAAAACATGATAAGTAAATAAATCATATATTAGAAAAATATTTTAGAAAAATAATCAGGGTAAGGATATGAGTAATACTTGCATTTGGGAACAGAGTTGGGATTTTAAGTGGTGGAGAGGGACAAGTCAGCTTAGGCCTCACTGAGAAGGTGGGGTTTGAAGGAAATGAGTAGTGAACCATGCAGTTGGTGAAAGAGGAGTGTATTAAGTAGAGAGAAAAGTCATTCTAAAGCTACTATCAAGGCACCATTGTACGTTGTACCTCCTCTGTACTAGACAGTAGACCTGAATAGAGTAGAATGAGATATGGCCAAAGAGACCAGGGCCATCCTTGCAAAAATGCAAATATAAGCCATGACTTTCACTTGGAATGAGCTGAGACATTTCAGGGCTCTTTTCCTAGATATTCTAAGAGTTTGTTCCTATCATTCAATTTTTATCCCTGATTTTATCTTTTCTGAAAGACTTCCCCTGACCACTCTGCAAAGTTACCGTCTCATCCTGTTCTTTCCATGATTTACTTACCTTGATTTTTTTTTCAAATTCTGATTACTAACTGAAATTATTTTATAAATTTGTTTACCTTTGGTCTTTATCTTTTGTTTTTGGATTTCCCTCACTGGAATACAACATCCAAGAGGACTTGGTTCTATATACTCAGACCTTAGAACAGTGTCTTGAATGTAAGAGATATGTAAGAGATACTCAATAAATCTTTACTAAATGGGCAGGTATATTGAAGTGGCAAATAATAATACTGTATACATGTTTTATCCAGGAACATTCAACTACTCAGAACGAGTCTTAGAAGAGTATAAAGATAAAATGGCTTGGATTTTGTGTTTAATCATAGATGGATGTATAAGAGTGAAGGACATTTTAATTTTGCTTAATGTGTTTTTTCACCTCAAGTATTTCCATTTGATTTTTTCTTTCTCTGTTTTAGTTTTTCTGTTGGTGCACTTTAATTGTAAAAAGTGGTGAGTTCCTTTGTGGCATATTTGTACATGAGTGTAATTTGGTCTGTCTCACTCTCCATCACCTCTTTCCTCCCTCCTACTTATCCTCTTCCTCTGTCTCAGTGGTCTCCCTTCTACTTTCATGACATCCCTTTTTTTATTTTAAAATTTTAAATTTCTTTCATTGCTTGAAATGTTTAAATTATATTTTTAAATTGCTTTCATCTCTGTTAAATTTTTCTGTCAGAGCACTGAATCTTCTCTGTGTTTTCTGGAAGCTCACTGAGTTTCTTTGAAATATGCTGTTTTAAAATTCTTCGTCCATACTGGTTACTATCTGGTCCATTTCTGGTACCTTATTTTCACTGTTAGATGAGGTTATGGTTTCTGGAAAGCTCTTTGTTTTTGGTGTGTGATGTTGTCTGGGTATTGCAGGACTAGGTGTTTATAACTGTCTTCATAATCTGGCATTGTTTTTGCCCATCTTTCCAGGAAATTTAAGCAGACTGCCTATTTTCTCTGAGCTATGGCCACTTCCAGTATTTAAACATGGATGGCGCCTAGGCCCAAGTTTGCGGAGAATTGGCTGTTGGTGCCTTGTCATTATTTCGGCACTAGAGGGCAGGCCAAGCCCAAGTTTGTCTCAAATCTGCATTTGGCATGTCAAACAGCATGAACCAGTGAGTACCTAAAAGCATAGTTGGCTCCCCAGCCTCTCCCTGGGGTTGGGTTAGAGCAAGATAGTTTGTTCACAGCCTCTGGGCTGTGGTCAGGTACTACTGGATTCTGCTCAGCTCGAAACAATATCACAATTGAAAAACTGGCCCCAGCTCCTATGCCACACTCATGTTCACCAACGTCACAAAACTGTGTTGTACCTTGAGGCCACAGCTGTATAAGATCTATGCAGCATACACTGGTGTAGGACCAAGGCCCACAGCCATGACTGCCTACTGCTGAGGTGGACTTGTGGCCAAAGACCAATGCAACCAGCCACCAGTGATGCTACCTGGACTATAAATCCAAAAGATTGGGACTGTGTCTTTCCCTGGAAACAGGCTGTTCCAGAAGTACCAGTCTGGTGATGGGGGTTGTTAGGATCTTCCTAGTGTTTGTATTTACTATATTGGCACTGGGTTTCAAGGTAAAGTCCTGGGTTAACCACCTTGTTCTACCCACAAGGTTGGAGTAGTGCTGGTGAAGTCAGTGTCTTCTTGGCCAGTAAGACTGATCACACATGAGACTCACAGCCAGAGGAGACTGTGCTGTCTGGGATGGGGTAGGGCTGCTCCAGTGTCACTCCACAGCTGAAAATAATGCAGGCTGAAGTCTATCCCACAGCTGTGCAGGTCTCTGCCTCAGGTCAGGGCATGTCTAGAGGCTGTCTGTGAGATCTAGCCTGGGTCTAGAGGCCTGTGACTTCTGCCTGGTACCAGGTCTCACCATGGTAAGCTCAGACCTGAGCTCCAAGGCATAGTCCTTCCACTCCCTGGGGATCTTGCCAGGATCATGTTCCCTTCTCTGATGCCTGTGTTTGAGGGAGGGGTGATGGAGGCTTTCTCTTTTACCCGGCCAATTATAGGTAAATTTAATGCTTGAGCTTGGGAAGCCAGAGATGTAAAATTTTGAAGGTGAAGAGCACTAATCCTGAAAGTTCAGGGTTTTGTGTGAATCATTCTCATGTGGAGATTACCAGGGAACAGAAATGGAGAGGAAGACAGTGAGTTGGCACCCCCACTTTGCACATAATGATGCTCTGAATCATCTCTCTGCCCTTACTTCCAATCCTCCCATGCTACCTTTCTAAAGTGCAACTCTGATACACCACTAACTTCCCCTTGAAATTCCTTTAATAATCCTCCCATCCATAAAACTGTTTTGATTCCTTTGTCTTACAAAGAGCTTTCCAATGTGGGCTTTGTCTGTGTTCTTCATCTCTTACAGCTTCATTCATGTCAGTCATCTCAGTGCAGATAATGACTTCATGTCACATGGTCTGCAACATGAATTTACACATGCATTTCTTCTGCCTGGAGTGCATTCTTTCCTTATTTTTTCTCACCAAATAAATCCTAATTATCCCGAAGGTAACAAAGTTTTTCCTCTTTCATGAAGCTGTCTTTGCTTTCTGCAAAGCTAATGTCTATTCTGTGCTCTACTTAGGTACTTCACTTTCCTTTATTAATCATATATATTGTTATAGTTTTAATTCTTCTTTGATAAGAGTGATATTCAGAGAATGTAAATAATGGATTTATTCCATTATTGACACAACATATTATATAAATAAGTATTTTTCTGCTGAATGAATGCATAGATAAGTGGAAGACTAAATTAACATGCTTGTTAGTCAATACTGATTATTGAAGATGAATTATTTTAATGTCAGTATAGGACAGAGACAGTAGACAACAAATAGTATCTATGCTGCTGATAGGAGCTTTATTCCTTCTTGCTATTCTTAAATAATAGAATTTTGACATTCCTTTGGAAATATTGTGATGTTTTATAAATATAGGCCATTACCACAAAATATCTTTTATTTTCCTTTCTTCTCTGATTTCTCATAATTATCCCCAAACAATCTGGCATTTAAAAATATTTTTGTTGAAACATATCAGTTTCATAGAATGGATATAAAATTTAAGGACAATGCATAATATTACAGCAAACTAGTTAGAGCTATTTAGTTGTCAGAAAAAAGTTGCTTAATAAACAAAAAGACATACTAGAAAAAGACAATGTCACAAAAGACCTTTGAAAAATTCTTAAGCAATTAATGTATGCGTGTTTATAAATTAGGAATTAATTATGATGATTATTAGAAAAAAAATGACTACTATGTTTTCTGAAGAGACTTCTTAAAAAGTGACCAGGTTACATGAGAGGCTGTGACAAGAGGATTTCAGGTTCAAGGCCAATTTCAGCAACTTAGAGAGACCATTAGCAACTTAGTAAGACCCTGTTTCAAAAATAAATAAATAAATAAATAAATAAATAAATAAATAAATAAATACTGGACTGGGGGTGTATCTTGGAGGTAAAATGCCCTTTGATTCAATCTCTAGTACCAAACAAAAATAAGTGATCAGGTTAACATGGAAAATATACTTCCAGAATATCTATTGAATTTTGACTATGAGTTCCTTAAATATATCAGAAAAAAAATGTTGGCAGATTGCATAAAAGAAAATCTTTATATGAAGAAAATTTTTATATAACAAGAAAAATCCATGTATTCTTTCTATGTGATACAACTCAACTCAAGCAAATGAGACATTTTGAATATAATAGCTGGTGGTATTGTCAATAAAATCTCCTTGATAAGCAAACAAATAGTGGTATCTAGAACAATTAAGTAGAATTTCTCAGGAGACCTAATATTGTTCAGTTATGGGAACAACATTATTCTAACATGTGTAGTCTTGTTTTATTCAGTTGATTTTTCAGGCTTTCAGTCAGGCAGCAAGGCCTGAGCCATCTAAGAAGGAACACAGGGATTTTTTTTCGTGTGTGTGTGTGTGTGTGTGTGTGTGTGTGTGTGTGTGTAACTGAAAATAAAGCTGGTCTCTGCTCTACTCTTTTTCTAGCTGCAATTATTTTACAAAGCTACAAAGATTTTATTTACTTTTCTTCTTCTTCTTTTTTTTTTTTTTTTTTTTTTTTTTTTTTTTTTTTTTT
>PVLC010005974.1:0-23221 GCA_004027655.1 Graphiurus murinus
CGCTTGTAATCCCAGCATTCGGGAGGCTGAGACCGGAGGATCCGGGTTCGCGGCCAGCCTCAGCTACCTAGTGAGGCACTCCGCAATTTAGTGAGACTCGGTTTCAAAATAAAGAATAAAAAATGGGGCTGGGGGTATAGCTCGGAGGTAGAATGCCCCTGAGTTCAATCCCCAGTACCGCCAAAAAAAAAAAAAAAAAAAAAAAAGGACTGAGGGTATAGCTTGGACACAGAATGCCCCTGAGCTCAATCCCCAGCACCACATACATACACACACACACACACACACACGTAAAAAGAATACTATCTGATTTATATCAGTTTATAAAATGCAGTGTACCTTTAAAATTTTTTCAAATTCATTTGAATACTAGAGGATAGCAATGAAAGTGCATCATCTTTAGGTTATAACTTTTTAGAATAAGAAGCAAATTGTCTAGAAAAGCACTATCCAATACAACTTTCTACAGTAATGAAAATAATCTGTAACTGTGCTATCCAAAACAACCACATATAGCTACTGAGCACTTGAAATATAGCTATTCCAAATGAATCAATCAATAGCCAAATGGGGTTAGTGACCATTGGGTAGTAGAGATCTTAAAAAAAAAAAAAAAAATCCACTGAACATCATATACATGTCTCCTACTAATGTAGCAGAAATGGGAAAATAGGAATATTCTTGGAATTAAAAATGAAAAACTGAAGACAAGAAAAAATACAGTAAAAATCAGGGACTAGACAATTTTAAAAATATAGTTTTCTAACAAGTTTTGACATGCTTGGTTAATTTTTTATCATTAGATTAATAAAAACAAAAAAGGAAACTACAACTCTGGACCTATTTCCAACTAAGAATAAGGAACACATTTGAGTGGAAATGCCAGGAAACAGGGAGAAAGTGTTCATATAATTTTAGAGTTCACGTCAGACAAGGAAGGAAGCACTGGCTTAGTTAGATATGATACAGACCAGTAAAACAGATTTCAAAAGCCTCATTTAAATAACAGGCTATGAATTCATATCTTAATCTAAAAGAAAAGATTATAGAGAAGAATTTAGCAACTAAAATTTGTACCAACAACTACAAAGGAGCTAGTTTTAAAAAGACAAAAGAGAACAAATTTTCTAATAAGACCATCCAATTTAGCCACAGAAAATTTACCCACAGTACTAGAACCAATTGATTTTAAATTTACTGAGATATAAAAGGTTCTATTCATATACAATGGCCAAAAATGGGAGAAAATAATTATAGATGGCATAAAATAGCAATATATATGTAATGGAACAAAAAAAAATGGTAAATACAAAAGAAAGGCTAGAGGTGGGGGAGCAGACCTAAACAGAATAAAGAATCAGAATAAATCAGAATTCCACAAGTTAGACAGATGTATAATGTCAGAAACAGGAAAAAAGGCAGGAACTCCTAAATTTCCTTTTTATCTCCATTTTCTTTGACCAAGGGAATCTTCCCCTAATTCAGTAAGTAAGGAGTAGTAGGTATATGACAACTCCTCTAATAAGTAAGGAGTAGTGGGTATATGACAATTCCTCTGGAGTAAAATCATTTTCTACTTGTTCATTTAAGCAAAGCTATTTCTTACAGAACATTTCTTAATAAACAGCTATCAAGAAAAAATTCTCCATAGTCTATGATTACATGTTAATAAAAGAGATTGCAATAATTTTTAAAAAGGTAATCCATTAATGTCTTTAATTTATCAGTTTATCTAAATTGTGTAGTCAAAGAGAGGAAGAACATTATAAAATTGCAGAAAGAGGAAAACTAGTTTCTTTATTAGAACAGCAAAAAGGGACCCTACATCATGATTAAAGAAACTTAATCAAATCATACTTTTTGCCAACAAATTGCAAAAAGTTAAAAGATTGACAATATTCCGTTTTTCAAGGTTGTGAGGGAGGGAGAAAACACCCTTAAATATGTTGGGCATGGTGGCACATGCTTATAATCCCTGTACTTGGGAGGCTGAGACAGGAGGATCACAGGTTAGAGGCTACTTAGTGAGGCCCTCTGCAACTTAGTGAGACCTTGTTTCAAAGTAAAGAATAAAAAATAGGGCTAGAGTTGTAGCTTGGAGGTAGAATGCCCCTGGGTTCAATTCCCCAGTTACACACACACACACACACACAATGTTGGCATTAATACAAAATACCATTTTTAAAGGTGAACATTTAAACCAGGGACTCAACTTAGCAATTCCAGAGCTAATCCTTACTTTAAGGATATATTTACAAAAGAACACCAAGATACAGATATATATTAAAGCACTGTTTTTCTTTTTTGGTGGTATTAGAGATTGAACCGAGGGATATTCTAGCTCTGAGCTATACACCAGCCCTACTATTTTGAAACAGAGTCTAAGTTGCTGAGGGCCTACATCATAGAGGCTGGCCTCGAACCTCTATCCTCCTGTCTCAACCTCTCATATTACTGGGATTACAGGCATATACCACCACACCCAGTGTAAAGTGTTATTTTCAATGGGAAAAAAATGGAAACAAATACCCATTGTATGGCACTGCCTATTATAATAAAATGGAATAAAAGGCAGCCAATAAAAAAAAAAACATGTAGATGTCTATGCCAATATAAAAGTTTCCTGGAATATATGGAATGGGAAAAAAAAAACAAGGTATAGAAAAATCTATAATATCTTCCCGTTTGTTTTTTTAACAAGTAGGTAACAATAAAATACTTTCTTTGGAAAGAGTATCTGAGCACAGGAGAAATTTGTAGGGGACATTTGTCATCTTTAGGTAGTAAAGCAATCAAATATTCCAATTTGGAGAGAAGTTGAAGAGATCAGAAGCAGATATTTCTTTCTTCATCTTTCTCTCATCACATGTGCAGGCCTGAGGCCAATTAGGCCCTTCTGCTTTGTATACTGAATTCTAGTGAGTGAGGGCAAGGTGCAGGACAATCAGTCTTCACAAAGGTCATCATCAAAGGAGCTGAGAGTTCAAGAGCAAGCGCAGTCAGCAGTATCCAGTTTTGCAGCGATACCTAGGCCAAGTGTCCAAGCCGCAATGTTCTAAGCAGACTGCTCTCTTTAGGAACTCCTGGCCACGCCTTGCTATGCAGAGCTTCTGACCTTATTCCAAGTCTGGATCTCAAGTTATGAGCTACCTAGTACTTTTCAAAAGAAAATTCATTTCTGATTAAGTTAATGGGAGTCATTTTCTGTTGTTTCCAGCCAAGAACCCAGACTTCTTTTATTTTCCCCTAGTATTTTCCTATAGTTTGCTTTGAATAAGTGTTATGATTTCCTAGCAATGTGGACATCAGGAGAGATAGAAAAGTAATCTATTTAAAATAAAATAGAGCATTAAAAAGCAGGCAAAGGATTTACATTCTCTCAAAGAACTTGCATATTACTTAGGGAAACATTTTCCAGGGCTGCCCCTCCTACTTCCTCCTCTCTCCTCCCAAGAATTTCATACCCACAGTTGGCTCATTGTCTTGTTTAAGTCTGACACAATAGAAAGGCTAAAAAGGCAAGAAAACAGCACTTTCCAAAGGGAAATGGGAAAATTTGCCTATGGATACTTGGAAGTAGAGACTAAGAAATTAGACAGACAAAAGCAAAAAGGAATACTCCCCAAACTTGGATAATCTAGAATACATACGTATCTTTCTAAAATAACCATACCTTCCTTCAAATAATATCAATATACAAAAACCTGAATTAGTGACTTACAGATTTGAGAATAAACATTGTCTTTATTCTTAAAATACCTTCCTCAAAAAGTTCCTATGAAAAAGACTATACAATCTGCCAAGAGTGCATTTAAAAATTATTTTTGTCAAAATAATATATAAACATGTATTTCAAATGTTAAAAGTTTATTGTAAGAAAGTAGTCAAAGAAAGATGAAAGAAAAAGAGACACCATCTCCCCACCTAGACAACAGTTTTACTGGCAGAATCCTTCTGTTGCACTCTAGAGATGCAAAGGCATATAGTTTCTAAAGGCTTGGACTGTAAAAGGATGTTAGTTTGGGCCAATTTCAGCTCTTAACGCAATAGTGGACACCCATCCTGCATACTCAGTTCCACATCAGGCAGCTATGGACATATTTCTAGAGCAGTCTGCACCCAATTTGCAGAGCCACGGTTGGTAATAAGGACTTGTCCTTTAATTATCAAGAATCTGTGTTCTGATTGCTAATTACTGCTTCTGACCACAATGTACAGATGCAGAGACAAGCTGCCATTGTTGCAATCCCAACCACTTAAGGTTTCCAGGGGATTAAAGACCACAGAGCCTTTTTCACACCCCTTTATTCCCCCCTCCCCCTGCTCCCATTTAGGAGCCAGACTTGGGCTGGGGATGTATCTCAGTGGTAGAACACTTTCTTAGTACTTCAAGACCCTGGGTTCAATCCACAAAAGCTCAACAAAAAATAAATCGATACAATAAAGTTCCATGAGAAGCCAGACATTTAAGGATAACACTGGAAAGGAACTACATATACAGGAGAATTTAGAAAATCAGCATATATACCCAACGGGGAGAAAAAAAAACAGGCTGAGGAGATCTTAAGTTAATACTGTAAACAGATCTCTAGCACAGAAATACCCTACAACAATTGAGAAAACAAACACACAACAACAACACCCTCCACCATCCCTGAGGGGAACAATCTGATTTCCAGAGTTACCACTCCAAAAGAGCCAAATTATAGTTTTCAACAAACAAACCAAAGAACCCACAAGGCAAAACAAACACACACAGGAAGTACAGGCCACTCAAAGGGGAAAAGATAAATCAATAAACACTGTGTGAGGAAAAACCACATGGCAGATTTATTGGACAAAGACTTTAAAACTATCTTAAATATGCTCAAAAAGCTAACGACATGGACTAGGTCAAGAAAAATGTAGAACAAAATGGAAATATCAATAAAGAGAAAACATTTCTTAAAAAAAATAATGTTGGAGTTCAAAAACATCACTGAAATAAAAGTATATTATACGGATACAAAAGCACATTTGAGCAGACAGAAGAAACAATAAGTGAGGTTGAAAGGTAGGTCAATTATAAATATCAAGACAGAGGAACAGAAAATTATTGAAGAGAAATAATAGAAAAAATATTTAAAGAAATAATAAAAACTCAAATTTAATGAAAGCTAGTATTATAATTTAAGTTTGTGAGTCCACTTTTTGTTTTCTAAATATTTAAGACACGAATGCATTAAAAACAATCATTAGGCTTTATAATGTATAAAGATATAATCTTGTGACATTGAAGGCTGATGAGGGGTGAAGCTGTACAGGAGCTGAGTTTTTATATGCTATTGAAAATAAATTGGTATAATTGAAATTAGTGTGTTACAACTTCAGTATGATAAATGCAACCCCCCTGGCAACTGCAAAGAAAATCACTATGGAACATAAACAAAATAATATGATGAGGAAATTAAAACATTACAAATTATTAACTAAGCACAAAAAGATGATAAAGTGGAAAATGAGGGATAGAAAAGGTATAAGGCATATAGAAAACAAATAGCAAAATGGAACGCCATTCCTCTATATT
Organism: Graphiurus murinus; assembly: GCA_004027655.1. Classification (NCBI taxonomy): domain Eukaryota; kingdom Metazoa; phylum Chordata; class Mammalia; order Rodentia; family Gliridae; genus Graphiurus; species Graphiurus murinus. Next base: position 5,567 of record PVLC010005974.1, read on the forward strand.
TGTAATTTAAGCATAAATGGATTAAACTCTCCAATCAAAAGAAAGACTAGCAGAATGCATTTGAGAAACATAATCCAACTAGATGCTAGTCACAAAAAACTCATTTTAGATCTAAAGACACTACTAGGCTAAAAGACACAGGATAGAAAAAGATATTCTATGCAAGTAATAACCAAAAGAGAATGAGAGTGACTACATTAATACCAAGCAAAGTAAAATAAATTTTAAAAATTATGAAGCTGGGTGTGGTGGCGCATGCCTGTAATCCCAGCATTTGGGAGACTGAGACCTGAGGATCTGAGTTTGCAGCCAGCCTCAGCTACTTAGTGAGGCCCTCCGCAACTTAGTGAGACCCTGTTTCTAAATAAAGAATAAAAAATAGGACTGGGGGGTGTAGCTCGGAGGTAGAATGCCCCTGAGTTCAATCCCCAGTATCGCAAAAAAATATATATACATAAATAAATAAATAAAAATAAAAATTATGAGACCAAAACCCACAACATATTAATAAGGGTCAACATAGCAATAACAGTCAAACACTTCAATATCCAACTCTTAATAAGAAACAGAACCACCAGTCAGTAAGATAGATAAGGAAACAGGACTTCAACAACACACTAAACTACCTAGACCTAACAGGTATATTCAGAACACTACCCAGCAACAGAATACACAATCTTCTCAAGGGCACATGGAATGGAAGACTTTGCAAAATAAACCATATGCCAGGCCACAAATCAATTCTCAACAGATATTTAAAAATAGACATTAAGCCAGGCGTGGTAGCACACGCTTGTAATCCCAGCATTTGGGAGGCTGAGACTGGAGGATCCGGGTTCGCAGCCAGCCTCAGCTACCTAGTGAGGCACTCCACAACTTAGTGAGACCCTATTTCAAAATAAAGAATAAAAAATAGGGCTGGGGGTATAGCTCGGAGGTAGAATGCCCCTGAGTTCAATCCCCAGTACCACAAAAGAAAGACATTAAAGTATATTCTCCTACTACAGTAGAATAACATTAGAAATCAATAACAAAAGAAAAATGAAAAAATTCACAAATTCATGGACGTTAAAAATCATGCTCTTAAATCACAAGGGAACTTATTCATTTAGGAATGGATAAAAATGTAAATACAAAACCAAAACTTATGTATTGTAGCAAAAACTATACTGAGAAGGAAATTTTTAACTATAAACATTTACATTATGTTAAGAAGAAAGAACAGCTGAGCACAGTGCATGTACCTAAAGTCCCAGCTACTCAGGAGGCTGAAGCAGAAAGGTCACTTAAATGCAAGAGTTCAAGGCTAGCCTGGGCAATGCAGCAAGACTCTGCCTCAAAAATAAATAAACAAAAATAAAAATCAAGAACCCAACTTTACCACTGGTAGAACTGAAAAGAGAATTGACCGATAATCCCAAAGCTAGCACAAGAAAGGAAATAATAAAGACAATAAACAAAATACAGGAGAGTAAAAAAAGAAAAATTAATGAAATGAAACTTGGTTTTATGAAGATTAATAAAAATGACAAACCTTTATCTAGCTAAATTGACTAAGAAAAAAAGAATACATAAACTACTAAAATCCAGAATAAGCTGGGGCATGGTGTCACAAACCTATAATACCAGCCAAGCCAACTGGGAGGCTGAGACTGGAGGATTGCAGGTTCAAGGCCAACATGAGAAACTTAGTAAGAGCCTATCTCAAAATAAAATTTATTTGAAAAAGGACTGGGGTTGTAGCTTGGTGGTACAGTCTTTGCCTAGCACACTGATATCCTGTTTTCGTTCCCCAATGCAGCAAAAATTAAATATTAAAAATATCCAAAATAAAAGTGGTGACACTACTTCCAGTTCTACAGAAAGAAAAAAAGGCTATAAGAATATAGTACTATGAGCCGGGTGTGGTGGCGCATGCTTGTAATCCCAGCATTCGGGAGGCTGAGACCAGAGGATCCGGGTTCGAGGCCAGCCTCAGCTACCTAGTGAGGCACTGCGCAACTTAGTGAGACTCTGTTTCAAAATAAAGAATAAAAAAAATAGGGCTGGGGGCATAGCTCAGAGGTAGAATGCCCCTGAGTTCAACCCCCAGTACCACAAAAAAAAAAAAAAAAAAAAAAAAAAAAAAAAAAAAAAAAAAAAAAAAAAAAAAAAAAAAAAAAAAAAAAAAAAAAAAGAATATAGTACTATGAACAATTGTATGCCCATAAACTAGATAATCTAGATTAAATAGACAAATACTTAGAAATACAAAAGTTACTAAGATTCAATCACAAAAGAATAGAAAAACTGAATAGACCTATACCCAGTAAGAAGACTGAAGTCATCAATAACTTTCTGGCAAAGAAAAGCACTACACCTGATGAGTTCATTGGTGAATTCTACCAAACATTTAAATAATACCAATTCTTCTTGAACTTTTCCTCAAAAACTAAAGAGAACACTTCCTAACATTCTATGAAACCAACATTTGCCCTGACATGAAAGTTTGATAAATATACTACAAGAAAATACAGACCAATATCCTTTATAAACATTGATGCAAAATCCTTGACATAATAACAGCATACTGAATTCCACAGAATAGTAAAAGTATTATGCACCAGAATGAAAAAGAATTTATTCCCAGAATGCAAAGATAGTTAACATATGAGAAACAATCAATATAACATAGAAAAGAAAGACCACATGCTCATTTCAACGAGTTGAGAAAAAAGTTTGAAAAAATTCAACACCTTCTTAGGATAAAAACATTCAACAAACTAGGAATAATGGAAATTATCCCAACAAAATTAAAGACCATACATGAAAAACCCAAGCCAGGCGTGGTGGCGCACAACTCTTATCTCAGTACTTGGGAGGCTGAGACAAGAGGCCAGCCTCAGCAACTTAGCGAGACCTGTTTCAAAATAAAAAATAAGAAACGAGCCAGGGGTGTAGCTCAGAGGTAGAATGTCCCTGGTTACTACTCCCTAGTACAAAGAACCAACAAATAGGAGGGAAAGAAGGAGGGAGGCAGACTCAGAGCTAACATGATACACAATGGTGAAAGACTTAAAGCTGCCTGGCATGTTGGTACACACTTGTAATCCCAGTACTTGGGAGACTGAGACAGAAGGATCACAGGCTCGCGGTCAGCCTCAGCTACTTAGTGAGTCCCTCTGCAACTTAGTGAGCCCTGTTTCAAAATAAAGAATAAAAAAATAGGGCTGGGGGGTGTAGCTCTGAGGTAGAATGCCCCTGGGTTCAATCCTCAGTACTAAAAAAAAAAAAAAAAAAAAGACTTAGAGCTTTTCCTCCAAGGTCAGAAATAAGATAGGATGCCCGTTTTCACCATTTCTATCCAAATAATATCAATTACACAAGAAAAAACAATTAGGAAAAAAAATCTAAATTGGAAAACGGGAATAAACGTATCTGTTTGCAGATGGCATGCCCTTATATGTAGAAAGCCTCCAAGGATTACACACACACACACACACACACACACACACACGCATGCACACACGGAACAGGACACAAAATTAACACGTAACAATCAGCTGAACTTCTCTTTAACAATGAATAACTGGAAAAGGAAATTAGGCAAATATTAGATTTATACTAACATTAAGATGGATAAAATACTTAGAAATTAACCAAGGAGATGAAATACTTGTGCACAATGAAAACTACAAAACATTGCTGAAAGAGCCAGGTGTGGTGGCGCAGGCTTCTAATCCCAGCATTTGGGAGGCTGAGACCGGGAAGATCTGGGTTCGCAGCCAGCCTCAGCTATCTAATGAGGCACTCCGCAACTTAGTGAGACCCAGTTTCAAAATAAAAAATAAAAAATAGGGCTGGGGGTGTAGCTCGGAGGTAGAATGCCCCTGAGTTCAATCCCCAGTACCGCAAAAAAAAAAAAAAAAAAAAAAAAAAAAAAAAAAAAAAAAAAAAAAAAAAAAAAAAAAAAAAAAAAAAAAAAAAAAAAAAAAAAAAAAAAAAAAAAAAAAAAAAAAAAAAATTGCTGAAAGAAATTAAACATATAAACAAAAAAACATTCCTTGTTCATGGATTAGAAAATTGATATTAAGATGTTAATAGTATCCAATGAAATTCACAAATCAATGCAATCTTACCAAGATCCCAACCATGTTATTTTGCAGAAATAAAAAAACTCAAACTAAAATTCATAAAGGACCCTGAACAATGAAAACAATCTTTAAATAGAAGAACAAAGTTGGAAGAAGTATACTTTCTGAATTCAAAATCTGCAATAGTTATGAAAATAATGCGGTCCTGGCTTAAAGACAGACAAATAGACCAATGGGATACAACAGAGAGCCCAAAACAAGCCCTTGTTTGCATTTATGGTCAAATTGCTATCGACAAGAATGCCAAGCCTATTCCATGATTCAGAGAAGTATGGTTTCAACAGATGGTGCTAGGACCTGTACATCTGACCATCTACAAAATTTAACAAAAATTTAATGGATCAAAGAACTAAGTGTAAATCATAAAACTAGAGAACTCTTAGGAGAAAACAGGGATATCCATATTTTATGCCATGGATTTGCAATGATTGCTTGGATTTAGCACCAAAGGCACAGGCAACAAAAGAAATCATACAAGTCAGACCATACTAAACCAAACTAAACAGTATCTGCACAGCAAAGGAAACAACTAACAAAGAAAAAGAGCAACTCACAGAAGGGAGAAAACATTTGCAAATCACATATCCAATATATCCAGAATATATGAAGAACTCCTAAAACGCAACAACAAACCCCCTAAACAACCCAATTCATAAAGGGGCAAAGGACTTGAACAGATATACAAAAGACAAGTAAGTACACAAAAATTTTCAACATTAGCAATTACTAGGGAAATACAAATCAAACCTACAGTGATACAACTTCACACCCATTAGGATGGCTATTATTTTAAATTTAAAGTAAAATAAAACTAGGAGTTGGCGAGGATATGGATGAATCAAAATTCTTGTGTACTGCTGGTAGAAATGGTGTGGCCACTGTAGGAAACAGTTTTGTACTTCCTCAAAAATTTAAACCATGAATTATAAGTTGACCTAGCAATTTCACTTCATTGGGAATGACGCAAAAGAACGGAAAGCAAATGCTTAAATAGGTATGTGTACACCCATGTTCACAGCATTATTCACAAGAGCCAAAAGGTGGAATCCGACTGTCCATCAATGGGTGAGTAAACAAAATGTGGTACGCACATTAACTGGTCCCCATTCAAACAACAGTTCTAAAGTTAAAAAGCAATTTGGTATCTTAAGATAAAAGAAATATTTTTCATTCATTCATGTATCTCTATATCTCTAGTTGTAAAACATTAAATTGTTAAAAATTAAATAGTTGAAAATTTTAAAAATATGGTGCATACATATAATGAAATATGATTTACCTTCTAAAAGGAAGGGAATTCCAGCACATGCCATGATATAGTAAGAACCTGGAATGCATTATGCTAAGTAAAATAATTCAGTTAAAAAACGACAGGTATTCCATGATTCCAACAGGTAAGCAACTGTACTCTCAATACTTGGAAGACTAAAACAGAAAGATTGCAAGTTTGAAGTCAACCTGGACAACTTAGCGAAACCTTGTCTCAAATTAAAAAATAAAAAGGTCTGGGGATGTAGCTCAGTGGTAGAATGCCCCCAAGGTCCAATCCCCAGTACCACATACACACATAAAATGTTTTTTACGAAGATATATATATATATATTATATATATATATATTTTAGAGCATTTTCAACTATTTCCCCACATATTTGATGGTTTAGCTAGATAATACAATTCTAGGTTGACTTTTCTGGAAGTGTGCCACTATATTCATTCTTTAATTCTACAAAATAAAGGTAAGTGCCACTCTTAATCCCTCCTAAAGGATCCTAAAAACTTTTCTTTTTTTTTTTTTTTTCGGTACTAGGGATTGAACTTAGAGGCATTCTACCTCCGAGCTATACCCCCAGCCCTATTTTTTATTCTTTATTTTGAAACTGAGTCTCACTAAGTTGCGGAGTGCCTCACTAGGTAGCTGAGGCTGGCTGCGAACCCGGATCCTCCGGTCTCAGCCTCCTGAATGCTGGGATTACAAGCATGCGCCACCACGCCCGGCTTCCTAAAAACTTTTCTGATACTCTCTTCATTTCTGGTGTTGTTTGTTTGTTTCCACTGGTACTGGGGATGGAACCCAGGGGCATTCTGGCTCAGAGCTACAAACCCAGGCCTATTTTTTATTTTTTATTTTGAAACAGGGTCTCACTAACTTGCAAAGGGCCTCACAAAGTAGCTGAGGCTGGCCACGAACCTGTGATCCTCCTATCTCAGCCTCCCCAAGTACTGGGATTATAAACATCCACTACGCCTGGCTATTTCTGGTGTTTTGAAACAAAATTCCGTAATAATTTGCCTAGTACACTCCTTTTTTTTTTTTCTTTTAATTTATTCTGCTTGGCGCTATGTAGGTTTCTTCTATTGGAGACCCAAATTCTTAAGATATTTTCTATTATTATTTCCTTGATGATGCCCTCCCCTTTGCTTTTTCTTTAGGAATCTTGTTAACTAGAGAGTAGACCTTTATAATGATCCCACTTTTTTTTTTTTTTTTTCCTGTGGTACTGGGGATTGAACTCGGGGGCATTCTACCTCCAAGCTACACCCCCAGCCCTATTTTTTATTCTTTATTTTGAAACAGGGTCTCACTAAGTTGCAGAGGGCCTCACTAGGTAACTGAGGCTGGCCGCGAACCTGGATCCTCCGGTCTCAGCCTCCCAAATGCTGGGATTACAAGCATGCGCCACCACGCCCAACTATCACACTTTTTTTAAAATTTTATTTTTTTGTGGTACTGGGGATGGAACCCTATAGGGCATTCTACCTTGGAGCTACACCCCCCCAGCCCTATTTTTTATTCTTTATTTTGAAGCAGGGTCTCAGTAAGTTGCGGAGGACCTCATGAAGTTACTGAGGCTGGCCTCGAACCTGTGATCCTCCTTTCTCAGCCTCCCAAGTACTGGGTTTACAAGTGTGTGCCACCGTACCCGGCATGATCACACATTTTAAATGACACAATTTGTTTACAACATTCTATAATACTCAAGGTATCTGGAACAGACTATGTATGTATTAACAAAGCAAAAACATATACACATAAATTGTTGATTCTATGAATTTATATAGAATCAACATCACAATCTCAAATGCTTTGTAGTCAAACAGCACAAGTAAAGCAAGCAGAATAGATGATGAGAAAGACAACTAATAATCTCTTCAACTACAGAGACTGGTCAGCCACCACACAACTCCCACTGATTTCTATTACACATGAATGTGATCCAGTGTTGGCAGATCCTTCAGCTTTTCAAAAGAAGCTGGAAATACAGCTTTTTGCATGAAGCTTCCTGATTTTTAAATATAGACAATAAATTCCAATTTTACATGTGTGTGGATCAACACTATATTAAGCAAAACAAAGGATATCAACAAGTTAGACTTGCTCAAGAGTTTCCAGTTTTTGTCCTCTGATAAACAAGATAATATGATGGTTAGTAAATTGAATTCAGCTTTGGAACCGAGCAAGTCTGAACTCAGCTTTCAATGATACCTATTAACTATGTCACTTCTTTTAAACCATATGAGAAATAAGGATAGATTTACTGTAGCAATCTATTTTTCTTTCTTTCTCCTTCTCTCTTTTTTTTTCGGTGGCTCTGGGGATTGAACCCAGAGGCATTCTACTTCCAAGATACACCCTCAGCCCTATTATTTTTAACCTGTAAACAAAGTCTCGCTAAGTTGCTGAGGCTATCCTTGAACTTGGCAATCCTGTCACAGCCTCTCAAGTACTGGGATTACAAGTGTGTGCACCATGTCCAGTTTACTGTAGAGATTTAATACTATGGCACATGTAAACTACTTATACGACAAATACAAATGTAAATAATATGTAAATATACAAAAAAGAATTTTACCTACTATTAAGTACCAAAAACGATTGGTGCCCAAAATATAAACATTGTCTAATCCATCAGAGTTCCTTATTTGCAAGGAAATAAGACTAACAAAGAGAGTAGAAGGCACAGCTAATGGAAACAAGACTTTCTTTTAGGATGGAACTTGACAGAGCTGGTGTTGTACCTCCTCTGTACCATGAAGGTATTGAGTGTCACTGAAATTGTACACTTTAAAATAGTTAATTTTGAGCCAGGCATGGTGGTGCACGCTTGTAATCCCAGTATTTGGGAGGCTGAGACCAGAGGATCCAGGTTCGCCGCCAGCCTCAGCTACCTAGTTAGGCACTCCGCAACTTAGTGAGACCTGGTTTCAAAATAAAGAATAAAAAATAGGGCTGGGGGTATAGCTCAAAGGTAGAACTCCCCTGAGTTCAATCCTCAGTACCGCAAAAAAAAAAAAAAGTTAATTTTGTTATGTGAATTTCAGCTCAATAAAGAAAAAAGTGGAGCTGGGTGTGGTGGTGTATGCCTGTAATCCCAGTACTTGGGAGGCTGAAACAGGAGGATCACAGATTCTAGGGCAGTCTCAGCAACTTAGCAAGACACTCAGCAACTTAGTGAGAACCTGTTTCAAATAAAAAATAAAAAAGTTTAAGGTAACTCAGGGGTATAATGTCCCTGGGTTCAATCCCCAGTACCAAAAAGAAAAAAAGTGGGAAACAGAGGCAATATAAGGAAAGGAATCAAAAATCACTAGAAATGAAGAAATGGACTTGATATTCCTTTCTCTAAATTATTCTGAAGCTTTCCTCTAAATAATCTCTTTTAGATTCCTTTTTTCTTAACTTAATAGTCAATAGTAATAATGTTAGAACAACAAACAATTCCTTCTTACTGAAAATCAACATATGGGCTGGGAGGATAGTTCAGTGGTGGAGAGCTTCCTAGCATGCAAAAGGGCCTGAGTTCAATCCCCACAAAAAGAAAAAAAGAAATCAACATACTGTGAAGGTTGATTGAGAGATGAACAGAAAATTAAGAACGGAACATTTAAAAGGGTCCTTTAGGAAAAAAAATGCATATAACAACACATAAAGCAGAACATGGGTTCTTGAAATTGTCATAAAGGTTAGGCAAAGAAGCTCACTGCACAAAAGAAAACAGAGGAGTCTTTTTAAAAATTATTACATGTCAGAAGATTGAGCTCTAAGTATTTCGCTATAATAACTATGGGAATCTTCCCACCAAAAACTTTCCAACAGAGCCGGGCGTGGTGGCGCACACTTGTAATCCCAGCATTTGGGAGGCTGAGACTGGAGGATCTGGTAGTGAGGCACTCCGCAACTTAGTGAGACTCGGTTTCAAAATAAAGAATAAAAAATAGGGCTGGGGGTATAGCTCGGAGGTAGAATGCCCCTGAGCTCAATCCCCAGTACTGCACAAAACAAAACAAAACAAAAAACAACTTTCCAATAAAAAGGAACACAAATTATTTTCTATAAGATCCAGACAGAAAAATAATCATATATATATTTTTTCATTTTCAACATTTGCCAAATTTTGCTCCATGACACACTGTTTAGGAAGATGATATTCAATGTACTACAAAAGAAAAGAAGAGGAGGTGAAGGAAAAGGGAATTAAAAAGAAATAAGTGGCATACTAGAATCTCACTCTTAAGATATTTACAATGCATACTCAAGGTTCTGCCAGTGAGAAAGTCAGTTCACCTCTATTAAGCATATTTTCCTGATCTATTAGGGAAAGAACAACTAGTTCTCAAACTATGACTCTTAAACACATGAAGCACCAAGTTTTTAAAGACTGCTTAGATTTATAACGGATAACATATAATTTAAATTAGAAATTTCAATATTAGCCTAAGGGACACACACATCAAAGAATAACCAATTATCTAAATAAAACTGTTTCACATTACCACCAGGCCAGCAATAGTCAGTGGCAAGAAATAAGGAGGAAAAAAGGTAGTAGTTAAGAGGAAATGGAAAAAATAATTTGGAAGAGTTAGCTCTTTAACTTCCCTTCTCTTACATGTTTCTACCCCGCTCTTTCCATTCAGAATGCTTATTAAGCAAACATTTGCAATTAAGATAGTAAAAATTTCAACTTGGGTCAATTTCCCCTTTTGTTTGTTTTTTATATTAATCCCTGACCCTAGAAGGTAATCTCAAAAGGAGAAAAATATTTGTCTCAAAAGCACACTGAGAACCTCAAAAATTAAATTTCACATTGCCACGACAAACTATATTCCCAAAAGAGTTAAATAATATTGAACTTAAGCATAAAGATTTTTAAAATTTAAATTTATTTTACTCAAAGCAATGATGTACTAAAATGATAACAAAAACTAAACTTTGTTGAGGGGGGGGATCACAGGAAAAATAGAGAGAATAAAGGATAATTATAAACATCCTTTGGACATCTCAACACAGAAGGCAAAGAAAAATCTAACTTAAAATGATTTTAATAGGAAAGCAAAAGTATAGAAAAAAAATTTGCACTGAGACATCTGGCTCAACCTTTGAACCAAAAAAATAATTACTGATTATTGCTAACGTCTCAAATATAATATGAACCAATGAAGTACATCAAGTCTTTTAGGTACTGAATATAGCCATTCCCTTAGAGAAGTCAGCACTAGCACGCAATTGCTTAGAAATTGTTTTCTTTTAGTTTATAGTGAAAACTACATCATGCTTCCTGGTCACTGTTCACCCTTTCACTTATAAAGGTGAGAAGAACAGGCAACAGTATCTTTCAACACCTTACTGACCATTTATCCAGCAATCCAAAAAAAAAAAAGAAAGACAAGACAAAACAGAACAAAGCAAGGACAGAATAGCTCTTATATTCAGCTGTTTATTCTTCATGTTTAGATGTTATTACCATTACTACAATGGATAACAAGATCAGCTGACTACAGGAATCATTAGCTAAATAACAATTCAGACACAATCTTTTCCTTAGGAAAAACAGATCTGAAAAAATTGTAAGGCTAAAGAAAACAAACTAGAGAGATAAAAGTTAGAATAAATTTCAGCCTTGATTACAAATTACAAAATAAATGTGTGAATCTTCTCATTCAGAGATATAAAGACAGGAGTTATGAAATCAGAAAATGATGGAGCAAAATAGTTCCCAACGTAATATTTTCTTGAAGTTACTACTATCTGAGGTCTGATAACCAGTTGTACAGGTCCAAAAACTAGACTTTATCAGTAACCTAAAAGATGATCAGTCATCCTCAGTGACTTATTCACACTCAGAGACCAATGTAAAATTTAGCACGGCAAACTAACTTACCACAAGGATATCCTTACAGTGATCAGAAAACTTGCCCTCTTTTCAGAGTACTCAACTCTTTTTCAGTATAAATATAGTTCTAAACTGGCTTGGCTGAATTAGTACTTGGTGAATATAGAATTATAGTAATGTGAAGTAGATACTTCAGACCATAAAGAGGTCTGATAAATATGACTGCAGTACAGCAGTGGACATATTTCTGATGATTCTACTGAACTGCTCATTTCCCAGATTCCCCACCTCTTTTGATTCAAAATTTCCCCCTCATTCTTTTTCTGTGGCCTACTCCATTGTCTTTTGATGTGTTATCGTCACTGACTGACCCATAGCAAGCACTGCTCCCAAGGGTCTGCAATGCTAAGTATCCTTGCACTGTGTCTTGCCTAACTATGAGAAGACAAATTCACTTCCCTATTTTCAAGTTCTCAAACAGTACTTGTGACACACCCATGTACCACCTATTATTCTAGTAAAAAATAGGGGTCTTATTTGGTAGTTTTTGCAGATGCTGAAATTTAAGCCTGAACACAATATAAAGACTACAAAAATCCAAGTGAACACAATTTAATACTGCAAAAATATAAATATACTGTGATTCAAAGCAAGTTCCTAAAAATTAACCACCTAGAAAAACAGCTTATAGTTAGTTTATAAAAGCATGTAAGTAGTCATATACTTACAATACTATTATAAAAAAATTCTAAATTTGTACAATGCTTTAAGTTACAAAGTGCTTTCCTACCCATATAAAGTTTAATCCTCATAATCACCAAATATTCAAAAGTCTCAGAAAAGAAACTTATGATAGAGCATAAATAATCCAGAATTTTAACTTTTAATGCCATTAAAGTCTGTACTAACAATTTAATGTTAACTTATTCACACATGTCTATTTTTGCTCTGAAATCACAAAATATATTAAGACTATCTGCACAGCAAACTCCCATGTATTCTTGTCATAAATATATTTAAAAAGTAATATTTAAGTACCTTGAGAAGACATTGTTCTAAAGTGAGCTACACTTAAAAATTATGCAAAATTTTAAAAATTACTAATTTATCCTTTGTTACAGCAATTCCTTTCTATAACCATTGTACCAAATACTTTTCAGGTGCTTGGTGCATGTATGCCCCATTAAAAACTGCTCTACAAGCCGGGCGTGGTGGCGCACGCTTGTAATCCCAGCATTCGGGAGGCTGAGACCGGAGGATCCGGGTTCGCGGCCAGCCTCAGCTACCTAGTGAGGCACTCCGCAACTTAGTGAGACTCGGTTTCAAAATAAAGAATAAAAAATAGGGCTGGGGGTATAACTCGGAGGTAGAATGCCCCTAAGTTCAATCCCCAGTACCACCACCAAAAAAAAAAAAAAAACCTGCTCTACAAAAAAATACATGGTATCAATTATCAATACCTTAGTGTGAATAAGTTTAACTGAATAAATCTACTCAAGAATTTTAAGCCTAATCCTCAATTGAGAAATAAAAGACAGAAATCATATTGTAATGGAATCCAGGAGCTAACCTAGTGAGAGGTGTTTTATAAAATCAAGAAACTACATAACATAAGATTGTGTCCAAGGTCAGGCCTTATAAAATGAGTTGTACACCACTGAGGTCTATTAGATATATTAAGTTTAAAAAGGAGCTACAGAGTTCACCAAAACAAAATAAAGTCTACATCACAATGTCTTTTTCTGTTTTAGAAATTTTTCTAAATGGAGATATAGCATGAATACATCAATATTTGAAATAGAAAATCAAGAGTTCTTACCTTACTACATCATCAATATTGTTCCTGTATACGCCTTCAAGTCTTTCTGCAGGAAATCCCATAGCAATAATGTTTGGATAAATATCTGAGTACTTAAATTAAGGAAATATCTGAAATATGCAACAATGCAAATATGCACACATTTTAAAACATTAGCTATTTATAAAAGACTCTCCCCATTACAGCAACAGTTTATCAGTCTATCGTGTACCTATCTGTAATCTATCATGTATAATTAAGAAATATTGGCAAATATATTGATTCCAAAAACCCTCAAAACAATTTTATAGCAAAATGTTGAAATACCTCTAGCTAGAATTAAAAATGCACCTAAAGTAAAAGGTAATGTCCATGTTTATAGTATTCAGATATACAAGAAAAACAAAAAGCTATACCTGCCTGAAAAGACAACAGTACAACTTCGAATTTTTTATTTTAAAAAAGGCATTATGCAGTAGAACAAAGTAAATACAATGATATTCAGGACGTTAGATTTAAGAGCTGGCTATGCATCTAACTAGTTATATAAATTGGAGAAGTCACTTAACCTTTCTAGACCTAAATTTCCCATTCTACATGATGATTAGGTTCAAAAAGATAACCTCTAAAGTCCCTTCCAGCATATTCAACTATGCCACAAACTACAGTTAGCATAAAAACAAACCTCTATACTCAGGAATTTATTCCCACCTACCTATAAAAATCACCAACAATCTACATTTCTGAGTTTATCTACCACAGCAGTTTTCGTTTTCTCAAACTCCATCAGTTCTCTAATCTCATAATTTTCTGACTCAGACTTTTTATACCAGCCAAGCTAATCTGCTTAAAGGTTCCCTTTCAGACTATCTCTAAAGATAGAGCCATTAACTTTCCAAATACATTTCAAAATTCACCTAATCTAGTGCCTTTTCTGGATCTACTTTTACCACTTGCAGCCCTTACCCTTTCAGCCCTCACCATTTTGAGTTGTTTTCAGTTTTTCTCCTCCTTCTTTCCGCAGTGCTAGGGATGAAGCCAGGGCCTCGAGCATGCTACACCAACACTATACCACTGAGGCATATCCCCAGCCCTCAATGTTATTTTCAATACAAAAGCAATTCCTCAAACTATTCAAAGTTTTCATTTGATATTATAACTTAAGAAAAGGTTATTTGAGCATTATATGTCCTTTCTATAAGATGACTGTGCTGTCAAGAAATTTACAGAATATTTGAAAAAAATGTATTTGATAGGGTTTACCAAAAATACACCTTTTGGTAAACTTTTTTTTTTTTTTCAGTACTGGGGATTGAACTCAGGGGCATTCTACCTCTGAGCTACACCCCCAGCCCTATTTTTTTTATTCTTTGTTTTGAAACCAAGTCTCACTATGTTGCAGAGTGCCTCACTAGGTAGCTTGAGGCTGGCCGCGAACCCGGATCCTCGGGTCTCAGCCTCTGGAATGCTGGGATTACAAACGTGCGCCACCATGCCCGGCTTGGTAAACTTTTTGAACAATGTATTTGCTTAAAAACTATTTACAATGTATTTGCTTGAACCTAAATACCCTCAGAAAACACACACACACACACACACACACACACTGAGAACTAAAATAACTGTTTCATAGAGAATGGGAAGGGAAGCAGAGAGGCACAGAAGCAACAGGTGGAAGCAAGACTGTTTATACCTTTGGGTAAATTAAGGTTTTTGGTTTGTTTTGTGTGTGAATGTGTATATGTGTTGGGGAGGAGGGGTACCAGGATGAACCCAGAGCCTTACACATAGTAAACATGCATTCTACCACCGAACTAAACCCCTGGCCCTAATTTTGACCTTCAAATCATTTTTTTTAAATGCTATTTTGGGGGCCGGGAGGTACTAGAGTCAGAACCCAGGGGCATTCTATCTAAGTTATACTCCCAGACCCATTTTTATTTTGAATCAGGATTTTACTAAGTTGCTAAGTTGATGAAGCTGGCCTCGAACTGGTGATCTTCCTGTCTCAGCCTCCCAGGTACTAGGATTACAGGTGTGAGGCACCACAACCAACTTGAAAGACTAATTTTTAAAAATGTCCCATATTGGCTGAGGGTATAGCTCTGTGGTTGAGTGCTAATGATTTGAAGATTCATGATTACTAGTTTAAGAAAAAGAGGTGACACTATAAAATCTAGACAGTAAAACATATTAACTGTAAATGTCAATATGATACCAGGTATGGTGGCACAGACTTATAATTCTAGCTGCTTGGGAGGCCGAAGCAGGACTGCAAGTTCAAGGCTAGTCTGGGCAACTTGGCAAGATCCTGTGTCAAAATAAAAATAAGAAAGGCTGGGGAAGTAGCTCAGTGGTAGAATGCTTGCCCCTAGGTTCAATCCTCACTACTGCAAAATAAGCCTTTTTCACTTATTGCCTTTTGAGATGACTACTATAACAGTTCTTCACTTTGAAAATTGGCAAATGATGATTTGAGTATTTAACTTGTCTTTCCTGTAGGAAATATGTATAAGAAAAACCAAATAGCCCACTTCATAAGCTCTAATTTAAGGGAAAACACAATTAACAAATGTAAAAGGACAGAATCAGAAAAGTCATATTCTGTCAGGTTTGGCAGCAGCACGTGCCTATAATCCACACTCCTAGGGAGACTGAGGCAGGAGGCTCACAGGTACAAGGCCAGCTTGGGACAAGACCCTATTGCAAAATAAATAAATAAATAAATAAATAAATAAATAAATAAATAAATAAATAAATAAAAGGGTCGGGGATTCAGTGGTAGAATGCTGGCGTAGCATGTGAGGACCTGGGTTCAATATCCCTGATACTACCAAAAAAAAAAAAGGGAGAGAGAAAGAAGGAAAAGTCCCATGCTCCCATGACATTACAAAAAAGTAAACTGGATCAACCCAAAGGTCCATAGGACATGACCTAGTCCCTCTTTAACAAGTCAGTATCTTTTTTTTTTAAGGGGGTGGGAGCAGGTAACTGCTCTTGATTTATAAAAACTTGAGGTTCCTAACAGCCAATTTCACATATCTAATGCTAGTCCATATACGGTTTTAGATAAACAAGACATAAAAAACATTTGTATACCAACTGGGAAATTTTAATATAACCTGGGTATTAGATGAAATGAAAATTTATTGAAGTGAATGTAAACATAATTGACTAAAAAAAATGTAGTGAGATACCACTTTGATAAAATATATAATAATACAGAGACAAAAAGATTACATACTAAGTTACTAAAAGTAATCTCTATGTAGTAGGAAATTCTTTCCCTCATTTTTGCTTGTTTCATATTTTCTATTTTTGCTACAATGCTCCTATACTATCTCTAAAACAGGTTTTTAAAATTGTATGTTTTGAGATGGATGTGGTGGTGCATGCCTGCAACCCCAGTACATGGGAGACAGACAGAAGCAGCACAGGTTTGAGGTCAGTGCATGGTAACTTAGCAAGACTCCACTTCAAAATTAAAAAAAAAAAAAAAAAGGGCTAGGAGTATAGCTCAGTGGTGGGATGTCCCTGGGTTTGTTCCCCAGTACCACCAAAGGAAAAAAAAGAGATAACTCAGACATCAGCAGAAAGAAAAAAGAGCAGTCAGAACATTCCAAGCAGAGCTGAAGATATAGAAATACGTGAACTATTCAGAAATGAATAGCTCAGTTAACTCACAAAGATACACATAAAAGAAGGCAGTACTGGCTGAAGATTCTATTGGTGGCATAGAGTCCAATGTAACCAGAATGAAACAGTCAAAGGCCAGCCAGGAACAACACAGGAGCTCTACCAAGCAACAACCTTCATCACGACCCTGTTTCTTTTTTTAAAGGAGTGGAGGGATGAAGTCTTCTTGAGGTTTCATTTTCTCTAGATTCCTACTTTTCTTATTTATACAGTTAGAGATTTTACCCAAGACTTTGGCATCCATTCTAAGTTAGGAAGATGCAGACATTGAGTCAACTACTATCCACTGAGTATCATGTGCCAGACAGTGTGCCAAATACAGTTGTGTTTAACCATAACAATCCTATCAGCATCATTACCATTTCATAGATGAACAAACTGAGGCTCAAAAGGACTGGGTAATCTTAATCTGCCCAAGGTTCTAAAAACAGTAAGTAGTAAATTATGATTCAAACCCAAGTCATACATGTAAATATATGCCAAAATCTAGACTTTTTTTTTTTTTTTTTAGGTACTGGGGATTGAACTCAGGGGCAATCTACCTCCGAGCTATACCTCCAGCCCTATTTTTTTATTCTTTATTTTGAAACCGGGTCTCACTAAGTTGTGGAGTGCCTCACTAGGTAGCTGAGGCTGGCCGCGAACCCGGATCCTCCGGTCTCAGCCTCCCGAATGCTGGGATTACAAGCGTGCGCCACCACGCCCGGCTTAGACTTTTTATACTGTAATGACTCAAAGATTAAGATTTTTATATTTCCAAATAAAAAATAAAACATTTCCAAAGGAAGCAAGTTCAAATAAAAAAATTAACAAATGTTAAAACTGAAAATTTAGCTGCGCATGATGGCACACCCTTGTCATCCCAGTCCTTGGGAGGCTGAGATTGGAGGATCACTGGTTTACTGCCAATCTCAGCTA
>PVLC010005974.1:23321-47552 GCA_004027655.1 Graphiurus murinus
TTTTTTTGCGGTACTGGGGATTGAACTCAGGGGCATTCTACCTCCGAGCTACACCCCCAGCCCTATTTTTTTATATTCTTTATTTTGAAACCAAGTCTCACTAAGTTGCGGAGTGCCTCACTAGGTAGCTGAGGCTGGCCGCAAACCCGGATCCTCAGGTCTCAGCCTTCCAAATGCTTGGATTATAAGCGTGCGCCACCACGCCCGGCTTGAGCACTGAATTTTGAGGCAAATAATTCTTATGCCAATAATTATACCAACAAACAAAAATTCTAACATAAAATGTTTTTCCTTCCCTACACAATAATATTTTTGTAGAAAAAAAAATTTTTTTGGTACAGTGGATTGAACCCAGGGACATTCTACCTCCAAGCTACATCCCCAGTCCTATTTTTTATTCTTTACTTTGAAACAGGGTCTCACTAAGTTGTGGAGGGCCTCACTAAGTAGTTGAGGCCAGCCATGAACCCGGATCCTCCAGTCTCAACCTCCCAAGTACTGGGATTACAAGCATTTGCCACCACACCCGGCTTGTAGAAAAATTTTTTAGAAAAATTTTGCCACGTAACAAGAAGTTGGGCGTGATGGAGCACACTATAATCCCAGTATTTGAGAAGCTGAGACAAGAGGATTTTAAGTTTGAGGCTAGCCTGGGCTGGTCTCAAACTTAGCAAGACTCTGGCTCAAAATAAAAAAATAAAAGTGGTTGGGTTTGCAACTACCACAAGCAAAGAAAAAGAAAAACTAAGTAACTCACATATATCCATATACACAAACACATACATACATGCACATGCGCACACACACAATCCTCCATCTGTAGATTCAACAAACCACAAGTTGAAAATATAAACTAGAAATTGTGTTAGTACTCATGTATCAATGTATCACTTTGAATTTCACTATGATGTATAATTATAATGCAGGAATACGAGTATAAAATGAAGTGTGGAAATACATAATTGTATAGTCAATGTAAAAAAAAATAGTGTCTATACTGAACATATACTTTTCTCCTCACTATTCCCTCCACTACACAGTATAACTATTTACACAGCTTTTATACTGTATTAAATATTATAAGTAATGTAATAGTTACTTATAACATCTTATAATAATGCAGGAGAATGTGTCTAGGTTATATACAAATATTACACCATTTTATATGAGACTTCAGTATCTTGGATTTTGGAATGGGGGTAGGTCCTAGAACCCATCCCATACAAATACCAAGGGATGACTGTGTGTGTGATTTCTAATACAAAATAGCCTTCGCCTCTAATCCCAGTACTTGGGACGCTGAGACAGGAGGATCATAGGTTCAAATCCAGTCTCAGCAACTTAGCAAGGCTCTCAGCAACTTGGTGAGACCCTGTTTCAAAATAAAATAGGGCTAGGGCGGGGTTAGGGGGTAGCTCAGAGGTAGAAAAGCTCTGAGTTCAAAAACAAAAATAAACCCAAAAAACCTTAACCTGCACTTACTGGATAGCCTTCTGAATAAATAGAATGTTTAATATGAAGTAATGAAAAATTATACTAATTAGACCACTAAAGGAAGCCAAGTATTTCTGGCATATAGAGATTTACTTGTGGGCAGCATTGTGTAATGGCTAAGAACATATGATCTAGAGCCAAGATGCCTGAATTTGAATTCCAGTTTCACTATCTGCGTAACCCTGGACAAGATACATGCTCTCTCTGCACCTATTTCCTAAGTAAAATGGGGCTAATAAAGCTACCTATCATGTGTAGTTGTTAGGAGAATTGAGTTAATATATCAACAGACTTACTTCACAGGCACCTACCATAACAATTTAGAATTTTTTCAATGACAGTGACTTGTAGCCTAATCCTTCCAAGAACATTAAAGCATAATACTTTAACACTTTAATATACCAATTTCCCTCTTAAGTATTTAGTTTATTATAACTTAAGAACATACAGGAAATAGTATTCCAGAGAAGAAACCCTTCTTTTCTCACAGTATCAGTGACTCCTGTACATGCAATAAGAAGGGAAGTGGAAGAAATGCACACCTCGCACTTCCTCTTGCCTAGATAGGGTGGCTACCACGGCTATAGGAAATCTGAGAGAATACTAGAGTCTTTTCCCCCACTTTTGACCTGACCTGTTCAACTTGTGTAGATTGAGGTATAATTTATATACAACAAAACACATATATTAAGTGATTAGTCTGGTGAGCTTTGATAACTATATATATCATGATTTGATAATTTTAACTTGAGCACTAAACAATCCCTTCTCATCACAAACTGCTGTTCCAAAGAAAAAAACAAATTAGTGGTAATTAAGTTTTAATGTCAGTCCACCAAAGTCAATTTAATCCATAATATAACTGACCACATTATAAAATAATGTGGCTATTTTTACAAGCTGGTAATATTTTTTTTTTTTTTGTGGTACTGGGGATTGAACTCAGGGGCATTCTACCATTGAGCTATACCCCCAGCCCTATTTTTTATTCTTTATTTTGAAACAGGGTCTAAGTTGTGGAGTGCCTCACTAGATAACTGAGGCTGGCTGCGAACCCGGATCCTCCAGTCTCAGCCTCCCAAATGCTGGGATTACAAGCGTACGCCACCATGCCTGGCTACAAGCTGGTAAATTTTTATTGGCATTCAATCATGACTTAAAACACTGTATGTTCCAACCTTCATATAATTAACAAAATACCTTTTATTAAAAAATGTCCAAGTTGTATTTGCACCTGAATTAATGGGATTTAGGCTAGAAACTTAACTATAATATGCAAATAGGGTATAATAACCAAAAGCAGTTCCTTAAACCTTATTAAGAATGTGCTCCTGCCAGGCGTGGTGGTGCACGCTTGTAATTCCAGCATTTGGGAGGCTGAGACCAGAGGATCCAGGTTCGCGGCCAGCCTCAGCTACCTAGTGAGGCACTCCGCAACTTAGTGAGACCCTGTCTCAAAATAAAGAATGAAAAATAGGGCTGGGGGTATAGCTTGGAGGTAGAATGCCTCTGAATTCAATCCCCAGTACCACAAAAAAAAAAAAAAAAAGAGCTAAGTGCAGCGGAACACACCTGTAATCCCAGTACTTGGGAGGCTGAGATAGGAGAATCTCAAGTTTGAGGACAGCCTCAGCAAGTAGTGAGACCTTGTTTCAAAATGAAAATAAAAATTAAGGCTAGGGGTATAGCTCAGAGATAGAATGTCCCTGAGTTCAATCCTCAGCATCACAATAAATTAAATAATAAGTAAGTAAGTAAGTAAGTAAGTAAATAAATAAATAAATGGTATAGCTCAGAAGTGAAAGCCCCTGGGTTCACTCCCCAGTAACAACAACAAAAAAAAGGTCTGGGAGTGTAGCTCAGAACCAGAATGCCCCTGGCTCAATCCCTAGTACCAAGAAAAAAAGAGAAAAAGATAATTATAGGTATGTTTAAACAACTTTGAAACTAAAATGCAGTGCTTCATACAATAACTACTCTTTTCTAACTGAATCATTTTAACGAAAATTATTTCTCTAGATCATAGACAAGTTATTTTTATAGTTATATTTCACTAAAAGTTGCAGTAACAATATGAAGCATAAAAATTTGCTAGTAAAATTTTCATCTTAGTAACAATACTATAAATTAGTTCATTTGACCCCCCCCCAAAAATTTGTAACCTATAACAAACAACTATAAAACTGTTATGCCTTTTCATTCAAAAATGCCACTGTAACTATATTCTAAGAAACAAAAATCCCAATATACAAATATATTCAAAATAGTGTTTATAAAAAAAAAATAACCCTAACAAACTATAGTAAGTAAACCATGGTATTTAGCACAGCCTGATGAAACATATAGCCTTAAAAGTAAATACCTACTGATAGATAAAAATTAATTTGTGTAAAGACAGAACAAAGAAAGCACAATATTGATTAAAACTACATAATAATGTGCATGTATATCTTAACAGAAAGATAATTTCCAGTGACAAACACCTGAAAAAGAATTAACATTTTTCCAACTGAACTCCTTAAATTTAAGAATCATTTTTAAGTAATTCAAGCCATATAAAGATTACTCAGTGAAAAAAAAAAGATTTTTAAAGGAAAAATGTACTGTGAACTACATTAAACCTCACAAAATACTATCAAGTCACTAAAAATGTTAGCAACTCTAAAATTCAAAATATAATTTACTTTAGTATATTTACTAAAGGTTATTAATCCTCAACTGATTTAATCCATTTTTCTTCATAGCAGTTGTTAATTATGAAATAATGTATCTACAACTGCTCAAGCCTACATCTATAAACCTCTAAAAATTTAAGTTGCCCAACTAACTGGTTTTAACGAGTATACCAAACAATTACCTTCATCCTAAGGCTCTGGATGACTATGATAAGAATGGTTTCCTGTTTCAGAACTTTGTTGCTGTTACACACAGACAGACAGACACACACACACACACACACACACACACACACACACACTCCTGCTACAATTCTGTTCCCAGTAAAAAACCATCTAGAATTGACCACTAATGATAAATCAAACTAAATACGGATATAACAGCTTTCAAAAAGATTATGTTTAACATGTACTAGACACACTATTCAACTGCATTATATACCCAAACTAAGCCAAATATTCTTAATGAATTCTCTAGAGCAAAATCACGATGCATATGAAAGATTTTAAGTTAAGAATAATGTAGATTCAGCAATACCACGAAGTTAACAAAAGACTATCTTTAAAGCTCTAATCTTTATATTCATTGTTAGATTTACAACTTCTATAAAATAATTTTGCTTATAAAAGGCATATTTTCATAATTTATTTTACTAGGTTTTTTGTTTGTTTTGGTACTGGGGAATGAACCCAGGGGCATTCTACCTTGGAGCTACACCCCCAGTCCTTTTATTTTTCATTTTGAAATAGGGCCTTGAGCCTAGCCACAATCAAACCTGCAAATCTCCTGTCTCAGCTCCCATGTACTGGGGTTACAGGTGTGTCCCACCACACATGGTTAGGGTCATTAACTTTTACAGGAAAAAAAAAAGTATTCAAACAGGTAAGGTGCAGAAGATGCTAAGGGATCCATCAATTAAGAATAAAAACCTAGTAACTCACCAAGTGCTGTGTGCATGCTATCACTAAGAACTACATTATGATGTGAAACTATAGTACACTAATAAATATATAAAAAACAACCTAATAATATTTAGTACTAGCCAATTCACTAACAGCTACATTCTGGAGAAAAAAAGAAAAAAATCCAAAATCACCAATCTGTACTGATCTTATAGATGAAACAAATATTCAAAACCTAAAATAAAGCTGGGCATGGTGGAGCATGCTTCTAATCCCAGAACTTGGGGGGCTTTGACAGGAAGATCACAGGTTCCAAGCCAGCCTTAGCAACTTAGTGAGGCTCTCAGAAACTTAGTGAGACCCTGTTTCCAAATAAAATATAAAATAGGTCTGGGGGTATAGCCCAAAGGAAGAAGGCCCCTGGGTTCCATTCCCAATACAAGAAAAAAAAAAAAAAAAAAAAGCCAGGTGTGGTGGTGCACGCTTGTAATCCCAGCATTTGGGAGGCTGAGATTGGAGGATCCGTGTTCATGTTCCCGGTTCAGCTACCTAGTGACCTAGTGAGTAACTCTGCAACTTAGTGAGACTTTGTTTCAAAATAAAGAATAAAAAATAGGGCTGGGGGTATAGCTCAGAGGTAGAATGCCTCTGAATTCAATGTCCAGTACCTCAAAAAAAAAAAAAAAAAACCTAAAATATATAAAAGACTAAGAAAACAATGTTCTAATACAAATGTGTCTCCAGCAAGTGAGTTTCTTTTTTCTATTACTTTAGTCAAAACTGTAAAACTTTTAAATTTGCTTGTAACAAAAAAATTTACCTTTCAAAGAAAGCCCTGTTAATTTGAAAAACAAAAATTATAAAGAAAAACTCCAAATAAGCCTGCTGGGCTGCTTCATTTTGTATTTGGATTTTATTATATACTACAAGCCAGGAAATCATTTGAAAATAACTTTTTTTTTCCAGTTGATAAAAACAACTCTGACTAAGTGCAGTATTTTAGTCTGGGGAAGAAAACAATATGAACTAGAAATAATGCGAATTTTAAAATATTTTAAAAAGCATACCTATTGCCATTCATTATTGTATTTAAAGGCATCATTTTACTGACTTTATAACTGCCTGGTTCTGAAGATACTTTACTTATTACATCAATTTTATAATCACATGAGTAGTGAATCATCTAAAATGCTAGTAAAAATTCATATTTTAGAATTTAGTAATATGAAATTTTAGCACAAAAATTTTAAATATACTAAAGATACAAGAGTAAGAATAATTTGGAGAAGACTCTTAATTTTAGTAAGGGAACTATAAATGCTTTTTACTGAAGGGATTTCATTTTAGTAGGAATCCAATTATTGCAACTGGGAGGAAATGTACAATTATTGATCATTATCAGATGTAAAATCTTCATATTCAAAGAATACAAAAAAATACTAACAAAATAGTTAAGCTGAAACTTAAAAGAAAAAACTAAGAAAAATCAACCTTTTTAACCAGTAAATAAAAATTTAAAACATATTAAGTTTAATACATAGGAAAACAAAAATACATAGTTGGGAGTGATAAGAATGAAAATAAAGGTTAAAAACTCTTAACACCTTACATCCTTTAAATTACTATTAAGTAAATAGAATGGGTAGACTTTTAAACTTTAGTATTTGGATAAAAATCTCACCTATGTCTGTGCCTTATTTAAAGAGATATAATTAATGTACATATTATCTGTCTACTCAAAAATGTGTAAAAGAGCATCATTCTTTTCATGGCCTATAATTCAGTTCCAACCAAAGCTTATTATTTGATTCTAATAAAAAAATCTACTTGTCTCACCTTAACCTAAAAACTGGCAAGATATTTCTTATACAAAAAATATAGGCCTCAGATACAATGCAGCCTAAGATTTAAAAATCGAAATGTCTAAATTTATATAGTATTTTGATCACAGTAATAATTTTAGCATGACTAAAAGCCTCAAGAAAATAAAATGTTAATATGGTAAAACAAGAAAGGTTAAGATGAATCAGATTCTAATGAATCAAACAATTTTTAAAGGCTTCTATACAATGTTGGAAAGACCAAGTTCTTCGGGGTAAAAAGAAAGTAAAATTAGAAACTGCTTCTATACTAGCTTAAGATGCAACAGCAAAATTTTAAATGGAAAAGCTCATTTGTACACAGAAATTAAGCTGTAGGAGTAAAAAGCAGAGAATATGAAAAATATTTAAAGCAAATCTCTAAGGAATGCTTAATCAGTTCCCAGATGAGTTCTATAATAATGAATTCCTTCATATATCAATTTGTTAGAAAAACTACTTAAAAAAAAATAGAATCCTTGTAATCCCAGCATTCGGGAGGCTGAGACCAGAGGATCTGGGTTTGCGGCCAGCCTCAGCTACCTAGTGAGGCACTCCGCAACTTAGTGAGACTCGGTTTCAAAATAAAGAATAAAAAATAGGGCTGGGGGTGTAGCTCGGAGGTAGAATGCCCCTGAGTTCAATCCCCAGTACCGCAAAAAAAAAAAAAAAAAAAAAGAATCTTATATAATAAGTTAAAACACAATGCTTCCACTTAAATATCCAAACAATCTAGTAAAAGCAAATGACTAAAAAGCCAGATTGTCATTACATAATCTTTAGTTCTTGACTAGTATCTTTGTATTTCAGTAGAAAAATATAAACACTAGTATAACTACTGTTTCAATTTTCCAAAAGCCTAAAAGTTGGTCATAGTCTTACAAAAATCATAATTAGTAGATGATTCTAAAAACAGAAGTGTCAAAACCACTTATATCACTAAATTATCTTAACTTGTTCCTACATTTAAGTAACAGATGGCAGGCCTTAGTTCTTGGACACTATACAATAATCACAATCTGTGTGACCTTTTCAGTATTAAAAAGAATCCAAATAGCTGTAATAACCAAGACCTTAGCATACTTTACAGTATTATACATAATCTTGACCACAACCTAGTTATGAAAAACTGTATCATACTTTTAACTGTACTGTTATTTTATATAGATTTCCTACAAACTTGCCTCTGAAGGTTACTTAGAAGCTAGATTGACTCTTCAGTTGTCAAAAAACATACATAACTCTTAAAAAATATATATTTTTGCCATCACTACATTTTCATTAGCACTTAAGAAGGTATATACCATACCTAGATCAAATTCCTTAAATTTGCACTGAAACAATTTTATCTCATTTGGAAAATGTTACTCTAACAAGTACTTGTGTCTATTTTCATTTTTATTTATTGGGGGGGGGGGTTTACTGAGGATAGAACCCAGGGGCATTCTACCTCTGAGCTGTACCTCCTTCTCTTTTTATTTTTTGTTTGGAAAGAAGATCTCACTAGGTTGCTGAGAGTCTCACTTCTTTACTAAGGCTATCCTCAAACCTGAAGAACCTCCTGTCTCAGCCTCCCAAATATTGGGATTACAGGTATGTGTCACCATGCCTGGCCTAACTGTGTTTAAAAAAAAAAGTTTCTACATCAGTAGTTTAAATATGTTTGTTCTAATTATATTAATAAATGAATATATTCATTAACAAAAGTTAAATTTAATTAATAAGGTTAAGATATGCCTGTTTAGGAAGGTGATGGTGGGGGGAGACACCCTAAAGAGCATGATGTACTTTCATGAACAACACATCAAAGTCAATCACTAAACTGAACTTGAGAAGGAGGGAGGAGGAGAGAGTGGGGTGGGAATTGGGGCAGGGTTAAGTGAGAAATGTGTGCATGTATGCCTTTATCAGTTTGTGCCTAACAAAGATGTATGATTACAATGCACCAATTAAAAAAAAAAAAAGATATGCCTGTTTAAGTATCTGACACTTAAAAATCTGTAAAACAAATACAATTTTCTTGACCACAAAAACTAATAGTAATTATACATGCAAATGCATAGCAAACCTTGATCAATTAATATCACAACAATTACCTAGGCAACTATGCAAATATAAACTATATATATATATATATATATATTTTTTTTTTTTTTTTTTTTTTGCGGTGCTGGGGATTGAACTCAGGGGCTTTCTACCTCCGAGCTACACCCCCATCCCTATTTTTTATTCTTTATTTTAAAACCGAGTCTCACTAAGTTGCGGAGTGCCTCACTAGGTAGCTGAGG
Organism: Graphiurus murinus; assembly: GCA_004027655.1. Classification (NCBI taxonomy): domain Eukaryota; kingdom Metazoa; phylum Chordata; class Mammalia; order Rodentia; family Gliridae; genus Graphiurus; species Graphiurus murinus. The sequence goes on from PVLC010005974.1 coordinate 32,541, forward strand.
TTGGCCGCGAACCCGGATCCTCTGGTCTCAGCCTCCCGAATGCTGGGATTACAAGCGTGCGCCACCACGCCCGGCTAAACTATATTATTTAAAATATGCTCCAGGAAATAGTAACATCATTGCAAGCCAATATTCCTTCTGATTAAAAAAAGGAAAACCAAAGGGTTATAACCATTTTAGTATAAAAAAATGAAGTGATAGCTTAATTCAAATAATTTCTATTCCACTTTAATTTCAACACAATATTATATTCCCATAATTGTAAAAACAAAGTAACAGATCAAGGTGTTTATACATATTAGGTCAAAAAGTAGTTAAATTTTATTTTGTCTCACTTAAGTAAAATATGCTTTGAATATTGAATGTGCAATAGAATTCCTATAAGTAATTCAGGGGGAAAAAACTTCAAGACTCCAATACTTCAGCTATTTTGTGTAACAGATTATGATTTTGTAAAATTTAAATCATGAAAATGTTTCCTAGTATTTGTCATCTTAAATCCATTCTAAATAACAGAAAGTAAGAAAAAATAATAGCCCCCAAAGGGAAACCAACTTAACATATAATAGGTAAATAAATATTTCTGACAATTTCATGATTTAAAATAAACGAGGCAATTATGAAGTGCTATGGAAACTGTAAAAAAAAAAAAATACCCTTTCAAGTTCACTACGAATAGATTTTTGAAAATCTACGCATATGAACAAAACTGGAAGCTTATATGAAAACATGATTAGAGAAGGGGGACAATAGGTGATTTTTAAAATCCTCTTAATTGGTCATGCTTTTATAAAAGAAATTTTCTTAAGTATAATAGGCAAAATAGTTTATTCATATATTAAAGCAAAAAAAATTTATTCAATTAAATTATAACAATTATTATTTTTTAGTAAATTTAAAGCTACCATGACTAGCCATCCTAGCTTTAAAAGATTTATCAATGTCTCTGAACATCCTCTGTAATTTGAAAAGAGAAACATAACATTTATTCAAAACTTAAATTTCACCGGGCGTGGTGGCGCACGCTTGTAATCCCAGCATTTGGGAGGCTGAGACTGGAGGATCTGTGTTCGAGGCCAGCCTCAGCTACCTAGTGAGGCATTCCGCAACTTAGTGAGACTCGGTTTCAAAATAAAGAATAAAAAATAGGGCTGGGGGTATAATTCGGAGGTAGAATGCCCCTGGTTTCCATCCCCAGTACTGCAAAAAAAAAAAAAAAAACCTTAAATTTCATAAAAATTTTAAAAATAAGGCCTTGACATTTTATTCTATGTGTGCAAAGTGGAAGGCAAATTAAACTGCGAAATCAAGCAAACAGAAACAAAATAATAGTAACCTATTCCTAAACACTTTCATAATTATGTTTGTGTGCCCTAAAAAAACAAAACCAAAGAATTCAGAATCCACTAAAGCTACTCCCTTGGCATCTTTCCATCTCTGGACTAATCTTAAACCTCATCCTAATTTCTTCCAAAAACCTCACATTAATGCAAGTTTTAACTTTGGATAAGTAAAACCTTTTAACTCAACAGGATCACGGCAAATTTAGGGCCTAGAAAAGGATGCAAAACATGCACCAGAAAACATTAGAGTCAAGTCAACCCTATTTTCTTTATCTCGAAAGATTTTAGAAGTTTTCATGACTTGTCAGAAGTTTGCCATTTTACATCAAAACATTCAACTTCACTATATCTGACTCTAACAAAAGGAGCTTAGAATAACAAAGTATTAAGGCTAAAGAAACATTAAATAACAATAACAAAAAAAAAAGTTTTCTGGGAGCAAAGTAACTCCCTACACTCAACAATTACATAATTAAAGGAATTACTTTAAAACTACTGGAAAAATTTTTGAATTTTTTAATTGCTTTCTTCCAATAAAGCATAACCATCCTATTGCACATCCTTCTGAATACCACATACAGTGCATTACACTCAGAAATGTTTATGAAAAACATCTTCCACGTTTTCTAAGAGGCTCAAAACACCTTCACAATAAGCCAAAGAACACATGCGCCCTGTTCGAATAAACCTTTTTTTGTTACCAGGGATACCTTTTGTGGACAAAGTTCTTGTTATAAAGAATATTGGGCTAGCAGTAGTCAGAAAACCTAGATATTAGGCTTAAGCTCCATCATTTATTAGCAATTTGACCTTAAATACCACAACCTCAGGGTAAAGGTATTTTTATCAAATACTGTACTTACTACATACCACTTTATGCCACATGGGATAGATAATTCTTTGTTGGAGGTGGGAAGGAGGGGTCCTATGCATAACAGGGTAATTAGCAGCATCTCTGGCTCAACATACTAGATGCTAATAGCATCTTCTGCCATCTTACTTGTGACCAACAAAATGTCTTCAGACACTGCCAAAAGTCCCAAACAAGGGAGAAGGAGAACATCCCCAACTAGCAACCAATGCTCTGAAAATACCTACCATATACTTCTAACAACCTAAAAAAACCACACTATAAAACCAGGCGTGGTGGCGCACGCTTGTAATTCCAGCATTCGGGAGGCTGAGCCCTGAGGATCCAGGTTCGCAGCCAGCCTCAGCTACCTAGTAAGGCACTCCGCAACTTAGTGAGACTTTGTTTCAAAATAAAGAATAAAAAATAGGGCTAGGGGTGTAGCTCGGAGGTAGAATGCCCTGAGTTCAATCCCCAGTACTGCAAAAAAAACACAACAACAACAAAAACACTCTATAAGCTAAGGAGGTTTACCCCCCATATTAGAGGTAGGAAAACTGGAATTTATTAAGGTTAATTAGCACATCTTTTAATACATACCTGAAAATGACTGAACAGGGATTGAAGGCCGACTTTGGGTCTGACTCTAAACCTACAGTCTTTGTATTCCATGCGCTGCCTTTCTACGCTCATTGCACCTCATCTATAAAATAGGGTTTATGGATCAAGTGCAATAATGCATGTATAAATTCTGTTAACTTAAAGGAGTAAAACACATTAAGGGTTTGCTTGGTGGGAGACAATGTAATATAGTGGTTCTCACAGTATGTGACGCTGAGCACCAGCATCACCTGGGAATTCAGAAATTCTCAGGCCTCAACCAAGACCTACTGAATCAGACCCTCTAGGGGTGGAGCAAGTAATCTGTGGCTTAACAAAGCTTTCAGGTTATTCTGATGCACATCAAAGTTTGAGAACCACTGATGTAACATAATGGTAAAATACTGTACCAGGTGCCCAAGATAACCTACATACTTCTTTGGACTCAATCTTCCACTATCTTTTAGCAAGTTATTGATTTGATTCCATGGGAGCTATAATTTTTAAACTGCAATAAATAAATAAAAAAGAGTAAAGTAATGCTTGCTCTGTCTGCCTTAGGTTGCCTTTCTTTTTCTTCACAAAATCGAGTGAGCTGATGATTAAGAAAGGGCTTTGTTAATCAAAAAAGTATTAAATAAGGCACTGTATTACAGTATATGCTAGCTAATTCTAAGACATTAATTAAAGAGAAAAAACATTTGACTCAAGTCCACAATATCTTTCATAAGTGATTATGTCAAATGTTGAATGAACTTTACAACCTGACCGAATTAAACCTGGCAAAAATTTCACATTATGAAGGGGGGGGGTGATGAAAACAGAAAAACTCAGGAATTCTATTTTATCTGGCAGACTGAGAGTAAATTAATTCATAATTACACATTAAAAAACGAAACACCTAAAAATCAAGATCAATAACTTCCCCAAAATGTCATTCTAAAAATAAAAGGTTTCTAATTCTAGTCTACCTTGGTCAAAAGTAAAACTGGGGCACAACAATACAGGGGCTTAATACTAAATATAAGTTCCTATATTAATACATTAAAGATTATACTAAATGCAAATTTTATTGTAATAAATTTGGCATTCAGAGTTGCATGACTCCCCTACAAAGCTGAACTTGAAATGTAAGAAATATACCTTTATTGACGAAAAGTTTACAAACCTCTTATACTATACATTAGTTCTATTTCATTTGAGGCAGAGATTACTCTTTACGAATGAAGACATGATAACCCATCTTCAACACTAAAGAAAAATTTAGTATTGTAAAAAATTATTTAAAAACTTCTACTTCATTATGCTGTATAAATGAAAAAATTTCATCTAAACTCTATATTTTAAAGCAAATACTTGAGAGGGGTACTGGGAATTGAGTCCAGGGGCATTCTATCTCCGAGCTACACCCCTACCTTCTTATTTTCACTTTGAAACAGGGTCTGGCTAAATTGCTGAGGTTGGCCTCAAATCTGTGATCTTCCCATCTCATCCTCCCAAGTACTAGGATTATAGGTTTGTATCACCATGCTAATTTATGCAAATACATATTGGGGGGGGTATGTGTATATGGTACTGGGGATTGAGCCTGGGGGCATTCTACCTCTGAGCTACACCTCTAGTCTTATTTTTCGAAACAGGGTCTGACTAGGTTGATGAGATTCTTACTACTTGCTGAGGCTGTCTACAAACCTACAATCCTCCTGTCTCAGCCTCCCAAGTACTGGGATTACAGGCATTTGCTACCACATCTGACTGCAAATACTTTTTTTTTGTTTTTTTTGTTTTTTTTTTTTTTTGCGGTGCTGGGGATTGAACTCAGGGGCATTCTACCTCCGAGCTATACCCCCAGCCCTAGTTTTTTTATTCTTTATTTTGAAACAGGGTCTCACTAAGTTGCGGAGTGCCTCACTAGGTAGCTGAGGCTGGCCGCGAACCCAGATCCTCCTGTCTCAGCCTCCCAAATGCTGGGATTACAAGCGTGCGCCACCACGCCTGGCTACTGCAAATACTTTTTAATCAGCATAATTAACCATTTTTTTTTTTAGTCAACAGTATGTGTAAGCAGGGTTTTACACTGTAGTGAAACAGCAAAATCAAAGACAAGTTACACTCAAGAGTTCCAAAGGAGTTCCCCTATTTTTAAAAAACAGTCATGGCTTGAGCCAATTAAAATTCTAACATGTCCAAAACTGAGGGAATTCAGGTATAACTACTGCTTAGTCCACAAATGAAAATACTACTAATTTCACAACATAGGTAATCTTAAATTATAAGAGCAGTTGCCATCATATAACTATTTATAATTAGATTTATATTATCTAATTTATTCAAAATAAATTTTATGTGATAGATACTATTATCACTCCCATTTCACTGAAAAAATAGACTGAAATAAGTTAAATAACTTACTCAAAGTCATCCAACTACTAAGTGACCAGGATCACAATACAGGCAGTCTGACTCCAGAGCCTATACTACCTACCTAAACTCTAAAATGTAACAATGTATGCACTTAAAGTGTAGATAAAATAGTCAATATTTTAATGTAATTTAAAATAGATTTCATCATATTAAAGACATGATGAAATATTAAAAGAATAGTCTCACCACTATCAAGTGTATAACTAATATATTAAAGAATCCACCTACACCTTAATGTAGAGTTGAAAATATAGAGTCTGCCTTAACTATTCGGAACTAAATTAAAACTTCCTAGCCAAAATTAATTCACACCTAAGTTACATTTATTCTAACATTATATGCCAATAGCATTTTTTATTCCAGTGCAAATTATTTTAAGAGAATGAAATTACTAATACCTCTCTACAACTAAGAAAGAAAATCAAAAATTACAGAAAAATGAAGAGTCAAATCCAATATATTAATTTCTTCTTTCCTGAAAAATTAAGTATTTTGCATTAATAAATACATACATTCACTACTTACAGGGAGAACAATTATTCACAGACTAAAATACTTTCAATCACCTAACAAAAAAATGTATGTGGCAGTAATATGGCTTATAAAAAAGAATTAAAGATATGTTTACTCAGCAAATCCTTAGCAATTTAAGTTCATTTAGTCTAATCTCAACATTGTTAATATCTCTGGTAGCTACTGCATTAATTTCAAAGCAGTCAGATAGAAAGCAACCATAAGACAGAACTGAATATTTGCAGAAATCATTTCTGATCGTAATCTCTAAATTGATACAAATATCCTAATTTACTCTCATCAGAACAAATCCTAAAGCCTTTCCTTAATAAATTTAGGCCACAAAATGAATTCTCCAATGCTGACTCTGAAAATCAAGTTTATCTAACAGGAAAGAAAGAGAGAGTGAGAGAGAGACAGAGAGAGAGAGAGAGAGAGAAATAAAAATGAAGAGTAATGAGTTTTATACAATAAAAGTTCAGAACTTTAAGACAATGGTTTCTACAGGGGGGAAAAAAAAGGTACCAAATAAATGTTTTAAACTACAATAATAACATATCTTTTTCTGGAAGCTAAATCCTTATAATATGGCAGAAGCCTAATATTTCAAGTAAATGAAAACCTGTCAAGTACAAACACACTTCTAAATTTCTCTTTAAGAACTCTGAATTCAGATATTATCAATACGAAAAATTTCTTATACTTTTACCTTATTAAAGGGACTGAGATAAAAGATTTAAACACTGACTATACACTGAAGATTGAAAGTTGAAACTTTGTGAGCTGATTTTCTTACAATGAATAATTCTCCAAAAAAGTCACTGCAGTGATTTAGAAGTGGCTTATAAACTCCTGAAAAGTATTAAGATACCGCCAAATGAGCAAAAAGTAAATGGGGCAAATAAAATGAAAACATTTGAAAATAAAAATTAAAGACTTCACTTCCAAAGAGTAAGCCATTTCATAACACTAAGTAGCTTATACATTTTATGTACTATGAGAAAGCAGATATACTGTTCCACACAAAAATTAAAATACTAGCTGTCTTTCTCATGTTACTAAAATAAAATTACAAAAGATAATACAAATGGATCTTTCTCTACTATCTTTTGAAAACGAAGTTTAAGAGTAAATTGACCAACCTCATTATATTTATCTTTAATCATTTAGTATTTAATATATAAGGAATATAAATCTGCATTGATGACTACGGTTGTGAAAATTTTCACAATTGGCAATAAAATTCCTTTTTCCTTAAACATCATTTGAACTGTAAATTACTCCTTTCAGATGCACTTTACTCTTAAATAGGGTTTACAAAATGAATTTTGTAAGTTATCATATGGCAGTTACATAGTCCAGTCATTTTTTGGGAAAAGAAATACAATTTAGCAGATATAAAACAAAGACTGTGAATAGAATCTTTTTTTAAATCTTATATTTCAAGTTACCTTAAAAAATATAGCTAACTTTAAGTCACTGTACTCTCTACAAGTTAAAAATACTCCCTGTAAACATCACTGTTTGAAAAGATGCAAATCTATCAAACAATAAAAATAAGAAAGATGCCAAAAGTTTCCATTACTCTTAAAACACTAAGTCTTTCAATCTCACATTCAGCATTTCTTTTTAGACTAACATTAGGACTAATACCTTACCAACAAGTTTTTAGAAGTGTTCGATTTTGCAAAATATTCTAAACCTGAATTTTCACCTTCAACTTTCTACTGAGAAATCAATTATTAACCTTTCTTTAGAAAATACAAATATTCCACTCACTAGTTTCATAAAGGAATTTAACTTTTGTTAGGCTAGCTGCTGCAATAGACACTACAACCTGCCAGAGACAAAGTCTTCAATGACCATTTTAATCCCGCCCCCCCAACAGAAAACACTAAAGTGAAACCAAGCAAATCAAATTGCTTTGGTATAAAAATTGAGAGTGCAACTATCAAAAGAGCAAAGACTCCTTTAACTTTTTACCTACTGTTTTGACTTTTTCATATCAACATTGGCTCAATACATCCACCACTCTAGAAATTAAGTGTTATTAGTCATTTGATGCAATATTCGATACTGCTTTCTACACATACCATAACTAAAAGTAGTTTTGGACAGTTTTAAGTCACATAAATTTCAAATGCAGAGGCCCATACACTATGAAATAAACAGAGTAACTGCCAATCAACTCACTGCTCTCACATAAGAATCCAGTAAAATAATTTTAAGTTCTTAAAACCCTGACAATATTAAATCAAGTGGAAAAAGTAAAAGTAGCATAATTGCACTGAACGCTAAAAGAATCTACCAGATTGCATTCTAAAACTTCTCTGAATGGGAGCTTTTTAAAAAAGAAGAAATCTAACTGATACCTTCGCATAGATCTAGATTACTGACATGAATTCACACGAATAGTAGACAGCTTTTGAAACAAGTAAAATCAGAATTTTTCCCCAATAATCTTTTTAGCAAGATAGTCAAGTACAGTCTTAATTTTTCAATAATGCAAACTCCAAAATTTCCAAATACTCCTTTAAAATATTTTTACCTGAAGAGAAAACTAGGTTTTGTAAAGCTTCTTCTTCAGTACATTTTCTCTTCATTTCAAAACAAAAACTTGGGCAAAATTAGCTGGGCATGTTTATATGCAGCTAATGTAATCCAAAAGAATAAAACCTCTTCTGCAGTAAGATATTGTCTTAAAAATACTCCCCACAATTATTAGGATGTATAGGCACTTTCGTGTCATTATGCATTTAAAGAAAATATTTACCAATATTTGCTAAAAAGTAATTTTTATTAATAATAGCTTATTGGGCTGGAGATCTAGTTTAGTGGTTAAGCGCTTGCCTAGTATGAATGAGATCCTGAGTTCCATACCTGCACCATAAAAAGGGGTTTTAAAAAAATCCTATTAACACTTATACAATTACATAATTTTAAGTGAATATTGTCCACAGCTACAATTCACAGAACCAAGTTTTGGGTCTTAACACCAGTAACTTAATTCTGTTTTCATACATTTTATATACTGGCCTACCAATACCTCTCAATTCCTGTCAATAGTTTCCATTCTGCAAAAAGGAGGGCTCTATCACCATCCCTGATCAAAACCAGTTTGTAGTACCTGAAACTGCTTTTCAATAACCACTAACTTTTGCAGTACAAGGCCTAACTTTTAGATAATCAAAACTATACACTGTTAAAATTACTGGGTTTCTGTCTTATTCAACAAGCTGACTCAGTAATTTTAATACACTGTGTGCAAAAAGTTAACATACCTACAATTTGAAACTGGAGTAATCCACTCTTGCCAGTATTTCTGGATATTAGCTGGTAAATTATACTTGACATTCTACATAAATCAGAATAAAATTAAGATCTCCAAAAGGTGTCAGAGCACCTGAAACATAAAAAATAAAAGAAGAGTAGCAATCCTGATTCACAACACTTAAATTTCAAGTGAGAGCTGAAGTTTAATCTCAGCAATCGTTTGCTACACACAATACCCTTGAACCCACACCCATTATCACCTGGGATCAAAAACTACTCAGTCTTCATTCTGTTATGTATGACAAGGCTACTGAACATAAAATGCTTCTGAAATGAAAATTTTCATACCGTATCCTGCATCACCTCATCGGAAAAGAAAAAGGCAAATTTAACAAAGGTCTAATAAGGATTTCTTACAAGGTATATTATGGCAATATTGATTTCACACAACAAAACTTCTAAATGCAGTTCAAAGTTGTAATTTAGTTTACACATACAAACCTACTTTTGCCCTCAAATGCGCACCATAAATGCTGAAAATGATTCTGCTTCTAAAGTTATGCAAATCAGTCCACCACTCACATTGTAAAAGAATCTATGAATGCAACCCAGGAAACTAAAAACAATCACTGCAAGATTCTGATGCAATATGCGTACGTGCAATACTAATTTTCATTTTAATCTAATCTATACCCTTGATCTAGGGCCTCAGCCAAGATTTAATCGAAATATGCTCAACCTCAAAGCATCTACTTTTTTGTTCATTTAGGAGACCGGATTACCGAGCTCACTAATCCACTAACAGTGTACTGTACTCTGTATTAACGGACAATAGCCCTTAGGAAGAGACCAGAGAGATAGACTAAGAAACCAATCTGTGCCTTGACACTTGCAAGCAGGCAAGAGTTCCGTCTAGCTGAACACACCCTAGATTCAATACATGGAAAAGAGACACAAAACAGATGATACAGAAATGTGACCAGGGTTAAACGTGATCGTCACCCCAACGACGGAAATTTTTCGCATCCGTCTACTCCCACGTTATAAAAGAGTGACAGAAAAAGCAAAAGAGGAGCAGCCGCAGAAATGGATACAGGTCAAGTCTAAGTCGAACCCATCCTCTTGATATCTCCTTTTGTTTCTGCTAACGATCTCTTTGATGATGGCTGTCATGTCTGGGAGCCTGTGGCTGAAGAAAAAGGAGGAGAGAGATGGCAGAAGCTGCTGGTGGCGGGGCTTCTTCTGCAGGATGGAAATGGCTCTGGACTTGGCGGTCGCGGATGCCCCTCGCTCGGCTGCCGCTTGGCTCTGGACCGCAGCCGGGTAATGGCTGCTGCGGCGGCTGCTGGATGGTTGCAGCGAGTGGGCCTGCTTCTCCTCAGCAGCCAGAGGCCTGGCAGCGGCGGCACCGGAATGGGGAGAAGACGAGGAATCCTCGGAACGGCTGCCTCCTCCGACGTCCTCCGGAGCCAGGGCCAGGGGGGGTGCGGCGGCGGCGGAGGGAAGGTCTAACACCGGCCCGGGTCCCTGGCTGTGCCGCCGCCGCCGCCGCCGTGTTGGAGGCAGTAGGAGGGGAGAGACCAACTCTCCGGCGTCCCCAGCCCTGGAAATGGTGACAGGCGAGTCCGACCCCCTCCCCGGAGCTGCAGCCGCCGCTTCTCCCCCCCGCTCCAGGAGCGGGAGGTGCCGCCGCCGAGCCTCCGCCGGCTCCCGCCCGAGCCCGCGGCTTCCACCTTCCCTCGCAGGAGGAGCGGAGGACGAGGCTGCACGGTTAGCACAGGAGACGGAGGGGAGGCGCGCAATGCCGCCGCTGCCGCCGCCGCAGGCCGGCTGGCTCCCCGAGGGCGCTGCCCCCGCGGCTGCTCACAGGCGCTGAGAGGGGCTCTGGGCCGCGGCCGCCGCCGTCTCTCATCTCCCTCGCCTGAACCGGGCCTAGCCTCACAGCGGCTCAACTCTCAAACTTCCATCATGGCTGCAGCTTCCGAGAGGAGAGCTCTGAGCGCAGCCGCGTCCCGGCGCCCGAACGCGTATCCTGCCGCAGTGCACAAAGAGTCCCGCCACATCACCGTCCGCCGGCCCGCCCGCCCCCTCCGCCGCCCGCCGCGAGCCCGGGCGCCTCGGGAGCCCGAGGGGAGGCGGGGTGGGGGGGGCGAGGAGGAGGGAGGGCCGGGCGGCGGGAGGGGGCGAGCGCCCGCGGAGCCCCCGGCCAGCGGGCGCTACTGAGCATGCCCAGTGGGGCCGCCGGGGCTCGCTCGGGCGGCTGCGAGACGGAGACGTTCGCCCCGCGCTGCACTTGCCACGGCGGCTGCTGCAGCGGCGCGCCGCGGGAGGGACGAGCTGAGCCTCGGCCTCTGCCCAGAAACGCAGCCCCAGAGAGGGTAGGCTGTGGGAGTGACGAAGGCCCAGATGGGTGCGCTGAGCAGTGTCACTGACTCTGGGGGTCGAGGTTACCTGTGCACACAGGTAGAAAGGACCAGGCGACCGTGCTGGTCGGTGTCTAGGAAAAGGCCGGGACGGTCCCGGCCGCGAGGACACCCCCCCTCCCCTAGATTTCCCCCGGTTCGGCTTGCGTCCGCGCGGTCGTCTTGCACTGTCTTGGGATAGCTGTCGTTCGCGGGGATTTGACTGTGGCAGCTTTTACCTACCGATCCCGCGCCTCCCCCACCGTGTCCTTAAGGTGTCAGTCTTAGCACAAAGAACAACCCCCTATTGTGTCTCCAGCGGGTATCACCCATCCGGCTCCCATTCCCTGCCCCGGGTCTCGCTTCCCAGGCTGCTCGGTTCATTTGCCCTAAAAATAAGGTTGCCCGGCCGAGCGCGTCCCTCGTGCGTCTTAGTGTGAACACAGACACATCTCCGAATGTCCAGGGCCCAAAGGACACCTGTCTAGGTGCACTGCAAGTGGCGCTCCGGGAGCGGGGCGCGCCTACAGTCCACTCCACGGCCCCCCAGAGAGCCAGCGCCTCGCCTCCCGCTCCAGGTCAGTTCACCGCGCCGCACTCAAGCACGGTCCTTAGAGGCTACCTCGCCCCGCCCCTTTCCGGCCGCCGTGAAAACCTGGCAGGCTGGATCGCCCGGGGCCAGATGGCGCGCTCCCCGCGCCGGACCCTGCAGGCTCGAGGCCGCGGTGACTGGGCCCGAGCGCGAAGTACAGGACGGTAGGAAGCTGCAGCCCGGGGAGTGGGCGGGGCGAGCAGGCCTAGGAGGGTTCAAAAGGCGGTGGAAGGATACGCGAGCCGCGGTCGGAACTACTTTCAGGAGAAGGTCACGTGTGTTCCTAGTTGGGGAACTTTCCAAATTCCCACTCCCCTACGAGAGCTCCAGAGGCAAGTGTTTCGCTCTCTTTGCTTAGGTTCTCCGGCCCTGTGCGGGCAGCTGCAGGACCCGGCTGACTCCCGGGCTCGTAGCGGAAAAAGGAGCAAGGAGCAGCTTACCGCAGGAGCCCTGTCGGGGCCAGCGCCTTGGGAGCCGGTTACACAAGCACCCACATCAAAGCACGTGCCCCCGCTCCGCTGGCCGCCGCCTGTGTTGAAGACCGCGGGGAGCGAGTCCTCAAGCTGTTCCTACCCCCTCGCGTGCAACCCACAAAGCAAGCCAAAGGCCGACTCCTTGCCCTCGATCTGCCAGCCCGGTGCGATCCCAACCGTGGGAGAAGGGCTGTACCCTAGCGGTCTGATGCATCTCCCTCACTGATGAGGGTGAACCCTTCAGGTTCTGTGCTCGTGGAGCAAAAAGGTATCTTCTGCTGCAGCCTGCTGCTGGGGTTTGCCGATGTTGCAACCAACTTGCAGTCACTAACTCTGAGCTGGTGAGCGCGCCCCACCTACTGTAGACTCCGCCAAGTGACTTATCTGGTCGGAGAACCTATTCAATGGCCGGCAGCCCAGAACAAACCTGTCAAGTCAGCTTACAGCCTGGATTGGCTGACTGTCCCCTCGAGAGAGCTGGTTCAGAAATGCTGAGGACTCGAGTGCATTCCCCCCACCCCATCAACCAGCCACAAACCAAGTAGTCCACTATCTGATTGGAGAGAAAGGGCAGTTCTTCCTTTTTTATTCTTTACCTGAGGAAGTAGAATTTAAGGCAACAATTTGAATCCAAAAGTATCTGACTTGAAACCTAGGTTGAGGCACTGCATCATTTTAGAAAACGGAAAATAAAAATCAATTAGCATATATGTTGCAATCATTGTGAGTAGGTGCCTAGAAAGGTCTAGAGAGGATTTACAAAGTGTATGAGAAAAGATGACTGGATATGTGCGCATCATAGTTGCAGGCAGCCCCAAAAGATTAGAAACCTCAAGAGGCCTCGCTCAGAAAGCCACAGGCCATTACCTAACTCCAGCAATACTAATTAAACCAGGGATATTTACAATGTTCTTAGAGGTCTCCGAGGCTACTTAAACCTTGCATTTATGTACAACATCCTTTTAGGATAGCTCTGCAGGAGTTCACAACCTACTGAAGTTTCAGTGTTGTATTTATTGGAGCCTGATTTTGTGTGTGACTCTGGTAAGCTAGATATAGGCAGGGACCCTAAATGGAAAAGTAACTGGAGAGCAGTCTGAAAACAGTAAGAGAAAAGCCTCCATTTGGTTTCCAAGGATGCAAATCCTGTCCACCCAGACTAGTGTGAGATAGAGGTTTCTTTATTTTACAAATAACGAAGAATAAGGAGTCCCTGGTATCTACGTGTTCTAGACTGCATAGTAAAAACCTAAGATGTGCTCAAGTGAGTGTCAGCCACTGCTTGGTAGGGAAATAGAAAACGAAGATGGAAGTTAGATCAAGGGAAGTAGATTGGGGAGGATAAAATGTCCCACATTTGTTTCTCAGCTGCTGATCTATCCCCAGGGTCCCTGTTATTAGCACTGCCCTACTCAGCCTCTCCCCTGGAGCCCAGCTTGTGTAATGATTAGTTTCACAGCCTCTGAGAAGCTCTGAATCTGCTTCCTTGGAAGAAAATGAAACATGGCTTATTCCTGTCCTTTTTGAATATTGGGTTTGAAGAGAGGGGATCCTTTTTGATCCCCTTGGCACAGAGTTCCTCTGGAACAGAAAGGATGTGCATCACTAGCACTGAAGTGTGGGAATATGAGACCAGTCCACAAGTGCATCCCCTGCAGCAGAAGAAAAGGGGAAATGGGTTTTGTTGCTTCTTGGAATATCAGAGCCCTCTACTTCTCTCTAGTGGTGAGTGACAGGATCACGGATGTTCACAGATGATCAGCCAGGCTGACAGCAACATCAGGTGGTTGTTGGCAGTTGCTGAATAAAAACCTCCTCCCCTTCCCCCTTCCTACTGTTAAGTATGTTCCTGAAAAAAAAAAAAAAATACGGATGTAGCTTCTTTCCATTTTTACTTTTCTTGACTTGTTCCTTCTACTCAAGGGATGTGCCTACCTGTGTGGTAGAGCTGAAACCTCTAATGGGCTGACCCTATCTAATGCACAGAAAAAAACATTTTTTTTAAATAAAGTTTTAAAGTTCAAATGAAAATAATCTGCTTGGCTGTACAGATATTACAATATACTAGCTTCTGAGCACTTCATTTCCTTACCTGTCAGAACACCCTAGGGAGAAGCAGAAGCTTGTAACAAAGGGAGAATTATATAAAGCTTCAGGGAGACTAACTATATAGAATAATTAGTGAGCGTGATAAGTCAGCTTTAATTATAGTTTCTAACAGCTGATTCCAAAACTGTATTGTTACTACACCCAAAGAATGTCCAAAGAAAATTCCTTTCTTAGTTTCTTTGATAAGTGAAACGACCAGCAACTTGATGTGGGTGATATAAATAGTTGATGTGTTCTTTGGAGGTTCTGCTGCTAAAATGTCTTGTGTGAACACGCTGTCGCTATAGTGCCTTTCTCGTCTCCCACACACTGACCTTTCAAGAAGAGACCTAAATCAATGGCTTTAATTTTTAAGCAATCTTCTCTATTTTTATTTGTTTAGCTAGTGTTTTCTAAATAATAGAATAAGAAAATAATAGAATAGAAAAGATAC
>PVLC010005974.1:47652-72590 GCA_004027655.1 Graphiurus murinus
AAAAAAAAAAAAAAAAAAAAAAAAAAGAAAAGATACAATAATTATTGGTTTGAATTTAAGATGCCTCATTCTTCCAAGGCTCTGCAGGCTTTTTCCTTCATTTATCCTACTAATAACTTGTTATTCTTTTAAATCAAGATCATTTGCCCAAGACGTTCTCCAAAAAGCACTGCTATGGGCTATGTAAAAAGTGTTCTTTTTTTTTTTCTTTTTTTTTTTTTTTTTTTTTTTTGCGGTACTGGAGGTTGAACTCAGGGGCATTCTACCTCCGAGCTATACCCCCAACCCTATTTTTTATTCTTTATTTTGAAACCGAGTCTCACTAAGTTGCGGAGTGCCTCACTAGGTAGCTGAGGCTGGCCTCGAACCCGGATCCTCTGGTCTCAGCCTCCCGAATGCTGGGATTACAAGCGTGCGCCACCACGCCCGGCTAGTAACTGTGTTCTAAAGAGAATATCCCACTATTGTCTATAAGCTTTCCATGTACTGAGTCTCTCCTAAAACAATTTCAGATGGCACTGTCAACTGTGGGTACTGCAGTCATCACTGTTGGAAGAAAAGAGGTTGAGCTGGGTGCTCCTGGGGAGTCACAGAGCACACCAGCCACTCAGTGTGCCCAAGTGTTTTTCAGAAACTACCTTGGACCAGGGGATGATAGTAAAGACCTAATGTGACAAGACACTTATTTTTTAGTCTTGAAGCTAACTTTAACTGTTGGGTATTCTACTTTGGTCTTAATACTAACTCTAACTCTACTACCATGGAATATACTTTGCCTTTCACTTCCAATGGTAGAAAAAGACAATTTCAATACCACCAGGTATTGGGGCATCTACCAATAGAGTAACTCCCATTTGTTTAGATATAGGAAAAACATAGAGGAAAAATTAAAGTTGACCATTGCCTCATTCCTACAAATCTTTCCCAACATCCTGCTAGCCTGTAAGGCATCACAAAGAGCACCTTTTTGGAAGAGAAAATACACAGGGCAAAATCCATTTAAAGTTTCTTTTCTGTTTGTCTTCTTGGTGGCAAGGGTCTTAGCTCCATTCATTAATCTAATGATTCAATGAACAAATATTATGTGCCAGTACTGTACTGAGCTTTATGGACAGAGCAATGACTATGGCACACAGGGTCCACATTTATGGAATTTCATCTGCCTTGAGAACTTGACTTCTTCAGCTGACACTTTGCAACCTCTTCATAGCCCAGAGAGGAAAGTTAAAGCAAAAGAAAATACCCTGACATTTGACAAGTTTCAATGATCTATTGCTTCATAGTAAACCACTTTAAAACTTAGTGACTTAAAACAACCAAGCTGGGCGTGTGGCACAATCTTGTAATCACAGTACTTGGGAAGCTGAGACAGAAGGATTGCAGGTTCTCGGCCAGCCTCAGCAACTTAGTGAAGCCCTCCACAACTTAGTAAGACCCTGTTTCAAAATAAAGAATAAAAAATAGGGCTGGGGGTATAGCTTGGAAGTAGAATGCCCCTAGGTTTAATCCCCAGTACCACAAAAAAAAAAAAAAATACTATTTATTTCCCACAGTTCTGTAATTTAGGAAGGATAGAGGTGGGCAGTTCTGTTCCCCAATGATGGCTGCTAGGGACAGACGTGGTCCATTCAGCTGTGAGTTGGGCTGGGTCTGGAATGTCAGAAATATATTCACCCACATGTCTGGCACCTCAGCTGGAGTAGCTGAAAAGACTGGAGACCTCCTTCCCCTATGTTTGCTTAGTAGCTCTTGGCTTCGCTCTTTAAGTCTTAGTGTAGGAACTCTGAATAAATCTTCCTTTTCTTTTTATTTTTATCATGTGTGTGTATACACATATGTATATATGTGGACTAAACTCAGGACCATTCTACCTCTGAGCTAGACCCCTAGCCCTGTTTTATTTTTTTTATTTTGAAACAGGATCTCACTAAGTTGCTGAGGCTGTCCTCAAACCTGCACTCCTCCTGTCTCAGCCTCTCAAGTACTGGAATTAAAGGTGTGTGCCATTATGCTCAGCCCATAAGATTTTTATTATGCCAGAAACCAACTTTCAGACACCAGTTTCTATTATCAGTACTGCATAGCACACTACAACAAAATGTAGCAGGGTAAAATGTCAACAGCCATTTATTTGCTTAGAATTCTGCAATATGAACAGGATAAGTGGTGGCAGCTTGTCTCTGCTTCATGTGGTGTTGGCTGGGGTAGTCTCACTTGGGCTGGAGGATCTAAGATGACTTCAACTGCATATTTAGCATCTCCACTGGAGTGGTGGGAATAGCTAGAAGCTCCCTGGACCTGCCTTTCCATAGTCTCTTTCCCTTTAGTCAGACTTTTTCATGTATACTCGGAAAATAGATAAAAATAAATATACTCTGGAAGAATAAATAAGAAATGAGATAAGCGGGTGTGCTAGCTCACACTTGTAATCCCAGGATTTAGGAGGCTGAGACAGGAGAATCCAGGTTCACAGCCAGCCTCAGCTACTTAGTGAGGCCCTCTGCAATTTAGTGAGACCCTGTTTCAAAATAAAGAATAAAATAGGGCTGGGGGGTGTGGCTCAGAGGTAGATTGTCCCTGAGTTCAATCCCCAGTACAGAAAGAAAGAAAAGAAAGGAATAAAGCAAAGTGCTGGGGTATAGCTCAAGGGTAGAATGCCCCTAGATTTAATCCCCAGTACTGGGGAAAAAAAAAAAAAAAGAAAAGAAAGAAAGAAAAAGAAACAAGATAACACTAGTTACCTCTGAGGATAAGATAGAAGAGGGTACTTTAGAGGGGAGGGGAATATCTCTTTTTATTTGTGGCTTTCTCTATGGTTTAAAGGTTTGAAGTTTCTTTACAATGATCATTTATTACTTTCATAAGGCAAAACAGTGATTTAATCCAATAAAATTAAGGATAAAAATAAATGTTTATTATCAAAAGAATATCAAATAACCAGAAAGGAAACACAACTCTAACTTCATTTTTAAATAAATGAGCACACTAAGGAATTTCCAGCACTTAAGCCTAAAGGTCTGTTTGGTGTCTCTGCACCTTAGAAATACATGGTGCTATCTGTCATAAATGCTGTCTAGTAGATGCTGTGTAGTACACAGGTTGAATCTTATCCTATCATCTCTTCCCTAGATCAACTGTCCCAACTAGATCTATTTTTCACTCTTTGTGTTACTTAATAACTCTTACTGCTCCAAAAAAAAAAAAAAAATGCTCTTTTTCTCCAGATATAATTGTATTTTCTAGTACCACTAACTTCTTCCACTCAAGGCAACAGCAGACTGCTTTATGATCCAAGAGTGTAAGAGCTCCAGGAAACTCCAAAGACCCCCTAGCTCACCAACCCTATTTTGCAACTGAATAAACTGAGTTCCAATGGCTTGCAGGACTAGATTACCTAGAACTCAGTGAAAGAATCTTGACTGGAGTCTGGAAAGTTTCTGATACCCCATCAGTGAACAGAGAGGAAGAAAACCTAGCTTTTTAAAACATGTTAATTAAAGAGAGATTTGACTGAAGATGGCTTTTAATGACATTTTCAAGCCTTGCACAGAAGTGGACAAAGGGATCCAGAGGTCTGCCTGAGTAAAGACAACAAAGAGAGTTTGAAATAGAGAAAGATGGAGATAAGTGGACAATTTAGTTATTGATGCTCACGCTCTGCCTTCAAGAGTCCTGAAATTAGCGCATGAGGATTAGGATCTCAAAGAGTGAGAGTAAGAACATGGATTGACTCATGTACGTTTGTTTCTCCTTCTCAGTTGCTAAGCTCCTTGGAAAAGTGCCTTCCAAACAAGAATAAAAAGGAGGCAGCTGTCATGTTGGGACGGAGAAGTAGACAAAGACTGAAGACTGCACTCCCTTGAAAGAACACCAAAATTCCCCAGGAAAAAGGGGAACGCTGCCACCTGCTGAAAAGTTGAAGTAAATGAAAATGCAGTGCTCAGAGCTCCTTGTTAAGGCTCAGAATCAGTCTGCAGAGCCTGATACGGTGGTGCACACCAGCGCGCCAGCAATCCCAGCTCCTAGGAGACTAAGGCAGGAGGATCACAAGTTCAAGACCAGCCTCAGTAACTTAGCAAGACCCTGTCTCAAAATTAAAATAAATAAATAAAAAGGACTGGGGATGTAGCTCAGTAATAAAGTGCTTGCCTAGCAAGTGTGAAGCCCTGAGTTTGATCCATAGTACTGCAAAATCAATTAACTAATTTATTTATTTTAAAAAACAATTAGGAGCCGGGCATGGTGGTGCACGCTTGTAATTCCAACACTTGGGAGGCTGAGACAGGAGGGTTTCAGGTTCTGGGCCAGCCTCAGCTTTAGTGAGGCCCTTTACAACTTAGACTCTGTTTCAAAATAAAGACTTGAAAAAAAAATAGGACTGGGGGTATATCCTGGAGGTAGAATGCCCCTGAGTTCAGTCCCTAGTACCCTCCCCCCCCAAAAAAAATTAGGGAGTCTATAGTCAGTGCCAAAGCTTTAATTCTGAATTTTGTCAGGCCATTTTGTACTGGAAAAAGGTTAGCTTGTCTCTGGCATAAGGGAGTAGAAACCCTAGAGGAGAAGAAAGTATGTAAGCAAAGGTCACAATAGTTAAAAATTAATTTGGGAATATGGTATTTCAAATCCTTAACCTACATTTCATGAAGTAAGGGGCTGGGAGAAAGCTAATGCATAGAAACAGTATATTTTGGGGGGCGGGAGCAGGTACTTCGGATTGAACTCAGTGACATTCTACTTCTGAACCATACCCCCCAACTTTAATTTTTTTTTTTTTTTTTTGAAACAAGTCGTGCTAAAGTTACCACTTACTGGCCTTGAACCTGTGATCCCATCCTTCCAAGTGCTGGGATTATAGGAGTGTGTCACCACGTCCAGCAAACAAAGTACATTTCAAAGGCAACTTAGTATATTCTACTATTTTGAGATTTAGGTTTTGGGAAAAATTCAATCGCCATAAATATCCATAAGATAAAGTTGACCAGTTTAGTAGGAAAAATGCTCAACATTGTAAAATAAACAGGATTTGAAATGCAGACAATCCTATCTCACAATTAGCAAGTCTACCAGAAAATAACAACAACAACAACAATAATAATAATAATAATAATAATAATAATAATAATAGGCACATCCTATATTAAGGCCCCCCTCCTATCTGCTTCAGAAAAAAAAAAAATAGGGAGCCTACAGTCAGTGCCAAAGCTTTAATTCTGAATTTTATCAGGTCAGTTTGTACTGGAGAAAGGTTAGCTTGTCTCTGGCATAAGGGAGTAGAAGCCCTGGAGGAGAAGAAAGTTTGTAAGGAAGATAATGGACTTATGAGCTCTAGCAGCCAGTGACCTGGGGCTACCTTCTGGAGGTAGTCAAGATTAAAGTATGGTGTCTAGAAAAAGAATTCAGGTAAAACTTATGGCTCAGAACCATGTAAATGAGGATTTTTGTGTGTGTGTGTGTGGTACTGGGGATTGAACCCAGAGGCATTCTACCTTCAAGATACACCCCAGCCCGATTTTATTTCTTATTTGGAAACAGGGTCTTGCTAGGTGGATGAGAGTCTCACTACTTGCTGAAGCAGTCCTCAAACCTGTGATCCTCTGTCTCAGCCTCTCAATTACAGGCGGGAACCACCATGCTTGGCTCTACCTCATGATTTTAATTCGGCCTATTAAATTGTCTCAATCTAGCTGGATGTGGTGGTACATGCCTGTAATCACAGTACTTGAGAGGTTGAGACAAGAGGATAGCATGTTTGAGGACAGCCTCGGCAACTTTGTGAGACTCTCAGAAACCTAGTGAGACCTTGTTTCAAAATAAAAAGTAAAATCATGCTTGGGGTGTAGATCGTAGGTAGAATGCCCCTGAATTCAATCCTCAGTACCCCCTAAAATTCTCATGCTTTAAAGTAAAATTAAACTGTGTCCTGCCTAAGAATGGCCATTATGCTATTCTTGAGATGCCCTGTCCTTTTCAACGACATCCTGAAATTTGCAAACCAGAAAATGTTGCCCTAAGAGTAAGCTACTTTGGTAGTTTACCTAGTTTGGATTATCAGAAGCTAGGTCAAGCAATCCTTGATTCCTAGCTCTCCCAAATAAACTATTTCTAAAAGTTTCTCCACTCAACATCTGTTTATTTTGCAATTAACAGAGAGTACAGAAGGTTTTAAAAGCATTAAAAAAAAAAAAAAAAAGCAATTAAGTGTCACATGGAACTCTTGTGGGTTACTACTCATTGATTGCAAGGGTTTGTTTGTTGTTTGTTTTTGTGGTACTGGGGATTGAACCCAGGGGCATTCTACCTATGAGCTACACCCCCAGCCCTATTTTTTTTTTTTTTTTTGAAACAAGGTCTCACTAAGTTGCAAAGGGCCTCACTAAGTAGCTGAGGCTAGCCGTGAACTTGTGATCCTCCTATGTCAGCCTCCCAAGTACTAGGATTAAAAGCCTGTGCCACCACACCCAGCCAGGTTTTTAAATAAAGTGAGTGACCATAAGACTTCCCTAGAGGTACAATATACCTATCACTTACATATATGGGTCTTAAGAGGGGCTGTTCCCAAGTCCTTGAGAGGCATGACAATGTCCTCAGTTATGTGCTTCCATGAATCAGTTACACAGCTTAAGCAAAACAACATCAGCAATTCCACTGCTGAGTTTGACCATCAAAGGGGTAGTCTTCAAACTGGATAACTGAGGCACTTAGTTTTTAGAAAATCAATTCCAGATCGTGTGTGTGTGTGTGTGTGTGTGTGTGTGTGTGTGTGTGTGTGTGTGCATGCGTGTGTGTGTGTAGAGAGAAAGAGAGAGAGATTGATTGATTGAACCCAGGGGCATTCTATCTCTGAGCTCCATCTCCAGCCCTATTTTATTTTGTATTTTGAAACAGAGTTTTGCTAGGTGCTGAGGAGCTCACTAAGTTGCTGAGTCTGGCCTCCCTGTGGTCCTCCTTTCTCAGTCTCCCATGTCAGGGATTACAGTTGTATACCACCATGCCCAGATTCAATTCTAGATCTTTAATTGCCATATATATTTTCTTCTAAATCAAAACTACCTGAGAACCAGTATAGTCAAGTGGCACTAGTGGTTTCTTGTTCTCATCTCTCCTTTCAGTGGCTCTTTCTCCAATTTAAAAAGAAAAGGCAGCCAGGCATGGTGGCACACGCTTGTAATCCCAGTACTTGGGAGGCTGAGACAGGAGGATCGCAGGTTCAAAGCCAGCCTTGTCAACTTAGCAAGCTCTTAGCAACCTAGAGAGACCCTGTTCCCAAATAAGAAATAAAATCAGTCTAGAGGTATATCTTGGAGGTAGAATGCCTCTGGGTTCAATCCCCAGTACCAGAAAAAAGAAAAAAAAAAGGCACTTGAACAAGCTAAAACACTATAGTCAGCCCTCCATATTCTTAGGTTCTGCACCTGTGGATTCAACCAAATGTCAATCAAAAATAGAACAAAAAATTGCATCTGTACTGAACATGTGCAAACTTTTTTCTTGCCATTATTCCCCAAACAAGTCAGTACAACAATTAGTTATGTAACATTTATACTATATAAATGATTATAAGTAATCTGGAGCCAGGCATGGTAATGCAGGCTAGTAATCCCAGTACTTGGGAGGCTGAGACAGGAGGATCACAGGTTTACTGCCAGCCTCAGCAAATTAGTGAGTCCCTCTGCAACTTAATGAGACCTTGTTTCAAAATGAAAGATAAAATAGAACTGAGGGCTTAGCTCAGAGGTAGAATGCCCCTGGGCTCAATCTCTAGTAACACACACACACACACACACACACACACACAATAATAATAATAATAATAATAATAATAATAATAATAATAATAATAATCTGGGCATGATTTAAACTATATGGGAGGATGTGCATAGGTTATCTGCAAACACTACACCATTTTATATGAGGGTCTTAAGCCTCTGTGGATTTTGGTATGGTACAAGGAGGGGTTCTGGAACTAATCCCCCATGGATACTGAGAGATGCCTGTACTGCCCCAAAGTGTAAAATCCTACAAAGACTGAAAGAGGTCTTTTGAAATATTGGTACTAAGAAGCTGAATGACTTTACTAACAAACCCTTTTGAAAGTTAGAGTGTTTAACATTAATTTTTTCTGGTATATGAAAGAAGGATTTATTCAAATTGTTCATTAATAAATCATTAAAAATAAAACCAATAGCTGGGCGTGGTGGCGCACGCTTGTAATCCCAGCATTCGGGAGGCTGAGACCGGAGGAACCGGGTTCGAGACCAGCCTCAGCTACCTAGTGAGGCACTCCACAACTTAGCGAGACCCGGTTTCAAACTATAGAATAAAAAATAGGGCTGGGGGTGTAGCTCGGAGGTAGAATGCCCCTGAGTTCAATCCCCAGTACCGCAAAAAAAAAAAAAAAAAAATAAGACCAATAAGAAATGTATGGCATATAATTTGGAAAATACTTAAATGAGTGACATAACTAAAACAATTCCTTCCAATCACCATCTATTGACTTATGTGAATAATACTACTCAGTGCTTATAAAATAAAAGCAAAAACCAGGGATAAATGATCTGATGCTGAACCTTCCTCCTTCTAGAAATATATAAAATTTGTTATGATATATATACCAATTTTTTTAAAAGCCCTGCTGATTTCATTTTTATGTTTAACAGTTATCAACATTTAAAAGTATTTAATTGATTGATTATAAACTAAAAATAAGGATAACTCAATTCAGAAGAATTTAACACTTAGTTAAATGAATTTAACAATTTAATTTAAACTTTTATAAATAATTGGTAGCAGAAAAACATGCATGATAGGCTTAACATCAACAAAAGATATTCACACATAATGTATATTACAAATAAAAATCTGTGGCAGAACTAAAGTACAAAGAGAAAAAGAAAGATGTAAAATTTCATACTGTAATAGGCTTGTTAATATTATTAATCTTTTGATAGGTAATGGTGAGTATCAAATTACTATGGTATTTGTATGCCATTGTATACATTTAAGAATTCTACTTTTAAATGTTAATGTTTACACTACAAGGAAGTTACTTCCTTTGCAACTACTCATATAAGTGTAATTCCAAGTCTAAAATGTATAAGGGGAGAAAGTTTTTTCAAAGCTGTCCTGCTTTAAAATGCTGTATCAGCCAGGCATGGTGGCACATGTCTATAATCCCAGTACTTGGGAAGCTGAGACAGGAGGATTGCAGGTTTGTGGCCAGCCTCAGCAACTTAGCAAGATTCTTAGCAACTTAGTGAGATCCTGTCTCAAAATAAAAAATAAAATAAAAAGGTCTGAGGGTGTAGCTCAAAGGTGAATGACCCTGTGTTCAATCCCCAGTATCTGAAACAAAAACAAAAAGTGTGGGGTAAGCTAAGAAAAACATTTGTAGAAACCTACTCTAGCAAAATTTTCATGCATGTACCTAAAATATATAATATTATATAACATAATATAATATATTAATCAAATATATTATCAAATATGTATTAGAAATAACAAAAAATTAGAACTTAGATGCCCTTTAATATAGACAATAATATGTAATAGAACATTATACAGCAGGTTAAAGGAGTAAATTATATCAATTTATTGCCATGGAACTATCTCAAACTTCAGTAGACACTAGCTAAATATTCCTCAGAATTAAAGTGGGCTCATCCTTTTCTCATTTCCTATCCTTCTCACAACAGAAAAATCCAGTACAAAAAGCAGGAAATCCATAGACCTAAACCTTGGCCCTGAAGCAGAGAACTTTGAGCAAGTGTATAATATGATCATATCCCAGATATGCTCCTGAAGACTCGTTATCTGAAGCAGTTAAATGACTACCCCTCCTGAGAGTATAGGGGAGATTAAAAGTTTCAAAGAATCAATTAGGAGAAAAAGGATTTTCTCATCATGTATTCTACTTGCCTGGAAAGAGGAAACCAAGATACTTATTTACTTATATAGGAAGGATGGATAGAGATAATATTAGTCATCTAGTAAATATGCAATATAGTGATCTTGTGATAAGCAAAAGTGACTCCTAGCAAAAATTTAAAACTATAATAATAAAATCACTCCAAGATTTCATTTTTGTAAGAAAATATAATCTACCATTGACCAGTAATAGCAACTAAGTTCCTTGACTATTCATATGAATCTTCTTTCTCTCTTTCTGTTAGAGAAATCAACTCAAACTTTTGACTATTTTGACAAGTTATATTTCTCACTGACCCCATTAAAAATCAATAGTAGTACAAAACAGGGATATAATAAAAGCAATAATAACTACCAACATTATTATTACTAACATTTGCTAATAACACTTAGAAATGTATGGGGTCATTAAAAAGCATATGATATCTTGTCTCCCTGGGCATGCTTACATTTTCTTTTCTTTGTCTCTGTGAACATTTTTCTGTAATGACAGCCTGGGATGAGCACTGTCATACAAGTAATAACAAATACTTACTGATTGCATACAGTTACTAAATACTGTATAGGAGCCAGGCATGATGGTGCACATCTATAATCCCAGTACTTGGGAGGCTGAGACAGGAGGATCGGCAAGATTGCCAGTCCCAGCAACTTAGGCCCTCCACAACTTAGTGAGAGCCTGTTTCAGAACAAAAAATAAAATAGGGCTGGAGGTGAAGCTCAAAGGTAGAATGCCTCTGGGTTCAATCCTCCATACCACAATCATCATCATCAACATCATCTGCAGGCATATTTGACCCTATACTGCTTCCCTCTTACACATATTAAAATCAACCCTCTCTTACCATAGTGGAGGCTTTATTGTCCTTTCTATAATTCTCCACCTTCAGGAGTTTTCTAAAGTTCCCAGCATCCTGTAAGTACTCTCCCAGGAGACCCACCCTCAGTTCACCAGACATGTCTAGACAGGTTCAGCCTCAATGGTGAATGAAGCCTTCATGAAAATACTTCTACCAGAGGAGAAAGGGAGAAAGAAAATGCATTCATTAACCCTCAGAGAGTATATGTGAAAGGATGATACAGTAGAATAAGGTTATAGCCCTGGGTATAAAATTAAACTGGATCACCACCTGTTGGTAAACATTTCCAACTTCTTGGTGTATTTACTACTTCTCCATTACTCCATTCTTCTCTTTGGAGTAGACTGAAGCATTTCTTGAGTCAGGTACTCTTGGTCTTGGTTTACAGGAAACCATTTGAGTCTTGTTTTGCTTCCTTATCCATTATTCCCCACTGTCTTACCCTGCTAGGGAAATACGTATTATGTATGCTCAGATCCTAAGTTTCTTGGGAGGATATTTAGCATGGAAGTGTGAAGTACAGTTTCTGGAGCCAGAAAGTTGGCTTTGGGGTTGCTTTGTTTTGTTTTGTTTTGTTGTGCTGAGGATTGAACCAGGGGCATTCGACCTCTGAGCTACACCCCTAGTTGTATTTTATATTTTTATTTTGAAGCAGTCTCACTAAGTTATTGACAGCCTCACTAAGTTGCTGAGGCTGGCTTTGAATCTATGATCCTCCTGTCTCAGCCTCCCAAGTACCAGGATTACAGGCATGTACCACCATGCCTGACTGAAAGTTGGCTTTTTAATAATGCACTGTCACTTGCCAGTTGTGAGATCTTTGGCAGGTTACTTAATCTCTCTGTGCCCCAGTGGCCTCATCTGTAAAATGGGGATAATAAGAATATTATCAGAGGGTTGTTAGGACCGAAAAAGGGAGGAAAGCAGGGAGGGGGAAGGGAGAAAGAGAGAGAGGGAAAAAGATGAAGAGAAAGACTGGCACATAGGAAGCACTTTCTAAGTGTTAGCTGTTAGCTGTTACCAAGTGCAGGTTCTATATTTTATCTGATTGTACTCTCTTTGCTGTCATCCCTGACATCTTTGCATATTGTCTGACATATGATAAGCTTTCAGTAAATGCTGAATGAATAATTATCAACAAGTGCAAGATGGGAGATAAGGAAATAATGATTCCCCTGGTCCTTCAAGATGTCCCAATAAACTGGGCATGGTGGTGCATGATTGTAATCCCAGCATTTGGGAGGCTGAGAAAGGAGGATCACAGCAGGTTTTAAGCCAGCCTCAGCAACTTAGTGAGACTCTCAATAACTTAGCAAGACTCTATTTCTATTTATTTATTTATTTATTTAATTTATTTATTTATTTAGTGTGTGTGTGTGTGTGTGTGTGTGTGTGTGTGTGTGTGTGTGTGAGTGGTACTGGGAATTGAGCCCAGGGGCATTCTACCTCTGAGCTACACTTCTAGCCCTATTTTTTATTTTGAAACAGGGTCTCGCTAGGTTGATGAGAATCTCACTACTTGGTAAGGTCATCCTTGAGCCTGTGGTCCTCCTATCTCAGTCTCCCATGTACTGGGGTTACAGGCATGCACCACCACACCCAGCAAGACTCTTTCAAAATAAAAAAATATATATATAAAGGGCTGGGAATGGGTAGCTCAGAGGTGGAATGTCCCTGGCTTTGATCACTAATACCAAAAAAAAAAAAAAAAGAAAGTCCTATAAAATACTACTTTTAAAATAAGTTTACGTCTTTTACTAACATGATTTTATGCCATACCAATGCTTCTGTTAAGAGTTTAAACAAGTCGGGCGTGGTGGCGCACGCTTGTAACCCCAGCATTCGGGAGGCTGAGACTGGAGGATCCGGGTTCGAGGCCAGCCTCAGCTACCTAGTAAGGCACTCTGCAACTTAGTGAGACTCGGTTTCAAAATAAAGAATAAAAAATAGGGCTGGGGGTATAGCTCAGAGGTAGAATGCCCCTGAGTTCAATCCCCAGTACCGCAAAAAAAAAAAAGAGTTTAAACAAAATCAGGTGTGGTGGCACATGGCTGTAATCCCAGTACCTGGGAGGCTGAGACAGGAGGATCACAGGTTCAAGGGCAGCCTCAGCAAGTAGTGAGACTCTCATCAACCTAGTGAGATCCTGTTTCAAAATTAAAAAATAAAATAGGGCTGGGGGTGTAGCTCAGAGGTAGAGTGCCTCTGGGTTGGATCCTGAGTACTACGGGGATGAGGGGGAACACCCACATTTCCCTCTGAGTCACTCTAGAATCAAGACTTGCTATTGTGAGGACAGCCCAATCACATTGACTTGTCACATGCTTAAGTCACATGTCCAACATTGTGACATGAACAAGAACCCCTGCACCTTCTTTTTCCACCTATTCAAATTCTCTGTGGGGGCTGGGTTCAGAAGATATCACCTCCTCCATGGGCCAGATAGCTCCCAGGAACATGTCTCCTAAAAACTAGGAGGATGTTAGTCCCTGCTGAACTGTGCAAAAAACAAACCAGCACAGCCTCCCCCAGGACAAACCTCATTCACAGGTGTCAGGAGGTACATTTAGAATCAAAAACTTCATCTGGACACTCTAGGTAAGCTCTAACAACTCCTAATTTCATCTTGGTTTTTATTTCAGTGAAGCTGCTTCTACTTCTACCAAAGTTTCTTGGAAGCTAAAACAAAAAAACATTCTTATGAAAATGTTTATATTTTTGTACTTCTCACAGTACTTCTACCAGTTCATGGATAAATGCTTGGTTAAGTATTTTAAGGTCAATAGTTTAAAAACTCCATTTTTTTTTCAAATATAAATTTAAACATACAAATAGAACTTGTCAGTTGGATATACTATAATACTGAAATGGGAACATCACCCATTTTATTTACTTTATCATGTCTAGCTGTATAACATTTTCTTTCTATGGTTAGTGTGCTGTTATCTGGAAAGACCTTAATCACTGTTTCCATCTTTGTTTCCCAAAGGGAATATCAACAGAGGAAGTATGAGGCTTAGTTAATATTCTGTACTGTGAAGGAGAAAAAAATGGGAGGTACTTCCAGTCTTGTTAATTACAAACAGAACATATTCATGTATTTTCCCCTTCTTTATAGAACATAAAAATAACCCAAATTCCCCAGAATGTCAACACCTGATTTTCTTCCATGAGGCTAATTTTCCCTTTCCAATAAGTTCTGATTAAATTATTTTCTAATATTTTATTTCTCTTGTAGTTTTCTCTACGATGGAAGTGGCCAAATCACAATGGAGGGTTGTGTGTGTGTGTGTGTGTGTGTGTGTGTGTGTGTGTGTGTTACTAGGAATTGAATCCAGGAGCATTCTACCTTCCAGTTACACCCCTAGCCCATTTTTTTAAATTGTTATTTTCAATTTTATAACAGGGTCTCACTAGGTTGCAGAGAGTCTCACTACGTTGCTGAGGCTGCACTCAAACCTTTGATCCTCCTGTCTCAGTCTCCCAAGTACTGGCATTACAGGTATGCACCACCCAGCCCAGCACCATTGAGGTTTCATTTCACAGATTATCCTGATTAGCTCTGGAACAATGGAAAGCTTTATTAAAATACTAGAGTGAGAGGGGAAAAAAACTACACTATTTTTATTCTAGCACTGGGGGCAGTAATAACATTTCTATTCCCGTGGGTCAGAGTTAATTCATGTCTCCTGCCCAACAGTGGCAGAGCTCAAGCATATCCTAAGGAGGACAATATAGACGGGAATGGGAATGGCAGTGCATCATACCCGGGGGGGGGGGGGGTGTGTGGAAATGCAGTGAATAAGTGAAGGGCACTACCCTCGAGGACCAGCAATTATTTTAATTCCCCTTGGTCAATTAACACAGCTTCTCAGATGTAAACACTGTGAGGAAAGGAAAAAGAAAAGGAACCAGATGAGTTGGAAAAGATTACAGGGAGGAGAGAAGGGAAAGAAGTCCATCTGGTGGAGAGCAATAGAGTAGAATGTGAGATTGCCTCAGGTCCCAAAGCTTCCTGCTCTGTTCTGGAGTCTTTGCCCCACTAGAGACAATAGCCGAGTTCTAGTCCAGTTCCACACCAATTATGAGGATTTGTTCTTTTTTTGTAGTAGGGTGGTGGTACTGCTCCGGGGATTGCTTTTGACCCCAGGGCTCTCATGTTGATAAGTGCAGGCTGTACTGATGAGCTTAATACACTTCCAGCCCCCATTGCCTTCTTTATTTTATTTTATTTTTGTGTGTGTGTGGTACTGGGGATAGAACCTGGGGGCATTCTACCTCCGAGCTACAGCCCCAGCCCTATTTATTTTATTCTTTATTTGGAAACAGGGTCTCACTAAGTTGCGGAGGGCCTCACCAAGCAGCTGAGGCTGGCTGTGAACCCGGATCTTCCGGTCCCAAATGCTGGGATTACAAGCGTGTGCCACCATACCCAGCTCCATTGCTTTCTTTTTTGATGGTCAAGAATTAGTTGTATTTTAGTCAGGCATGGTGGCACACACCTGTAATCCTAGTACTTGGGAGGCTGAGACAAAAGGATCACAGGTTCAAGGCCAGTGTGCAGTAACTTAGCAAAACCCTGTTTCGAAATAAAAAATAAAATAGGGCTGTAAATGTGGTACAGAGGTAGAGTACCCTGGGTTCAATCTCCAGTGTCACACACCAAAAAAAAAAAAAAAAAAGTGATATTTTGTTTATCTGGTATGAGTATGAATTTATTTAAAATTATTATCTCTAAAGAAGACAAACTCCTTTATGTTCCTTCTCCCCAATTATATATATAATCAACATTACCCTTATTTCTTATATTTTAGCAGGTTATATGTGAAAGAAATGGGCTATGGGCTGCTAACCACATGTTCTCTTTGAAGCAAGCTTCTCAAAGACATAAAAAAAAATAATAAGAATTGACCCAAACAGGACCTAGGTTCCTTAGGTTTATTTATACTCAAACATTAAATCAATCTGAGGTAGGAAATTCAGTCAAAGCCTTAAAAATATTATTAGGAAATTAGGCATAAGATAGGAAAATGTAAGAATTCCCCAACCCTTCCCCCTTGGTGAGCAAGTAGCAGAAAATTTCCAAAGTTAAAGGAACTGTTTCCTAGGCAATCTAGAGTCACGACCCAGGAGCTCTCCCTAATATAAACAGAAGACAGTCTATCAGGGCCGCTGGAGAGGACTGAAGAGTGTTGGGGGATGGCATGCAACTTAAGTGCCTTTCCTGCTTTTTGTATCTTGCTTATGCTAGGTGTAATAAATCTCATGCTTACCCCTCCCCTCTCCAAAGTGGAAGACTGAGGGTATAAGAATCATGTGAGCCCTTTGTTCTATGCTCAGTTATGCGACCATTGTCAACTGAGCCATTTACTGCTAAATAAAGAAACCTGTCCCTGATTTTCAGCCTCTGGAAATCCTTTCCCAAGGAACAGGAGGGAAACTGAGGGTCCTGCAACATTTTGGCCAGCAGCCAGCCAGGAGCAGCTAGCCTAGGCCCAAGATAGGATCCAGGGCACTTTGCCTCTTCCAGTCTGTGGCTCCTGGGAAGTCGGCAGATGCCAGCCCACTGAGCACGCCAAGACCTGTTTGTGCCACAGTGTGGGAGGCTTCTCCCAGAGGGGGTCAATTGAAGGCAGGGGGCACAACCACTGAGAGTAGAGGCTGGAAAAGGAATAGGTCATTATATTCATTCCACGTATACATCTGAAACATAATAAACCTCCCCCGGGCTTAGGTCTGGTCCCACCACTAGGGTGGCGGAAGAAGGAGACTGATCACCTCATCACCCCCTTGCAAAAATTCCCTAAGTAGGGCTCACAGTAGTGGTCATGAAACCAGAATTCCTATCTGAGGTTATTGGGTTGAGTGTATGTGTGTATGTGACTAAGCTGCCCATTATTTTAGGTGCCCTGGCACTAGTCCAGACTTTCTAGAGACTTTCTAGGCAGGAATGAGAAAAAAAGAAAGAAAGAAAGATAAAGAAAAAGATAAACAAGAGTCTTCTTATGCAAGCATCTATACAAATTTACAGCAAAATATAGTTGTCATTTTTTTTATTACAGAAAATACAGCCTTTCTTTTCCTGAGCTCATGAATTTTTACAAATTCCCCTTGGGTTTGCATACACTTAAGTTAACAGAGTTGAGGGTCTAAGTATCTGTGGATTTTATAGCCTGTTAAATTTATAACTATAACTCAGGTTAAATGGACAACTATTATTTTGGATTGCTATAGTATATTTGACATCCTATATATCTGTGGCTACAAATATGTATACATCTGAGGGCTAAATATGCCAGTATCTGAGTTTATCTGAATGTTACATAAAGGTTTAAAAGTTAAAGATATATAGTTTTAATTCATTTGAGGTAAACAAGCAGTAATTGCTTTCTTTTATACAATATACATTATGTCTAAACCTTAAACATATAAAAAGGGTTAATGAAATTTTTAAAATTTCTACCATCTATGTTTCTAGTACATACATTCAGATAACCAAACAAAAAAATATCCCTGTCATTTTAAGACCTGGCCTGTTCACTTTGTCTGAATGTTTTATTATTGTATAAAATAGATACAATTGACCATCAGATAATAAGCCTGTTTCTGATCATATAACTCTAAATTTATAAAAGGACTAGAGCTATTTAATTTTTGTCAATGCTGTTAACCTACCAAAAGCTGTAATTATAATTGTCTTACTGAGTGGTCAATTCTAAATCTCACTCCAACAGTAAGGGTTAAGTTATTATATATGCAACTGTAATGCTGATTATTAGTGACTTCTTTGTGAGTTAAGTATGTTTCCTAAGATATCTTCTAAAATACAAAGCTTAAGAGGACAGTTTACCAAGTGGGTGTCCTCTAAACAAAAATTGTTAATAGTAACAAAATTGTTCTTTTAAGTTTATATTTATATGTTCTTAAATTGTATTATGACCATCTTTAAAAAATAATTAAAGGTGCTCAAATATATGGCATTCCAAGCCATGCCACCCTGATTAAAACCTGGTATTATTAATAATATATATGTGCACATATAAACAAATCAAACTTAAATGAGGAGTTGTTTACATCATCAAACATTATCAAAACTATTATAAAGACTAGATTTGTTCAGTCCCTAATAGTTATGTCTTACATTTTCTTATAAGCCTTTGTAATTGTTGCCTGTCAACATTACAGACATACAGCTACTAGCAGAGTACCCTAATTTGATAACCATCACTCGAAAAACAGATGGTTTATAATATCATCCCCTATTCATTAGAAAAAACTGGTAAAAACTTACCTCTTGGGTGTTCACTAACTAAGACTTGTAAAACAATCAGAAAGTAAAAGAGTTAAGGGAAAAGTCAGCCAATGCTTTGGCCCTTGCCCTATGAGTTCAATGGAACCCAGGAAATGAATGATGGAACTTCTGAGGGCTCTATAAATTCTGGAGAGTCACCCAATTCCCTGGGTAGGGAGATTATGAAGACCCCAGAGTACATTCTGTGACAAGGAGGGTCATTGAGTCCTCAGGCTTCAAGAAGAGTCAAATAGTCAGCAAGACCGTGACTCATTCTGGTAGATGGCACAACAGGTAAAGGAAAAGCCTCACAAACTGACCTCAACAACAAAATAATTTTATAAAAATTTGTTTGCCCCATGTAGGGCTAACTACTTGGTCTTGAATACCCCACAGAAAAGTATAATCAAAAATAAGTGTGCTAGACTAGGGTAAAAAGAGTTGTACCCATAAAGCCCTTTTAATGATCACCCATACAACTTAATTAGATATAAACTACTCTTACACATAGGGTCAGACAGCAAACCAGCCTTATTCACAAAAAGTCACCTAGGGCATGACAGTTGCCCTGGAATCACCTGGAAGCTGCATTCCACATCTAGGTCACAGAGTTCAGATATAGGAAAATAAGTAAATAAGTAAAATTGTCAAGGTTGGGTTAAGAAAATATGTTGGGAAGCTCAGCTAGCTTGGGTTTGAGCCTTACCCTTAGTCCTATAAAAGATTGGATGCACTCCTACCAAGAGAACAGAGTATTCTCCCTATAAAATAAGGTATGCTCAACCCCTTCCTATCCTCCTGAGGTAGAATAGAAGAAATAAAATTTTAGGTAGAAAGGAGACAAATCGGGAAGGAAAGGACAGTACGGTTTTAAAATCTAAAAAACTTCAAATCTTTAGTTTCACTTTACAGAGCTCCTTTCTCTTAGACAAAAGCCAGGCCCATGTTTTTAAATCATAATGATCTAGCTCTATACCTAAAATTCCTGATGTGATTAGATCCCAGAAAAAGTTTCATCTTCTGTCAAAAGCCCTGTACCCCATCTGCTTGGATCCTAGAGGAAGTCACACATTTGCTCTGAAGCCTCCATAACCCAGCTTTGTGGCTTCCTGGGATTCTTATCATGCAGGAATCCTCACCTTTTGTGAGCCTGAAGATTCAAAGGAAGAAGCCCACCATCCCAGTTGCCCCCTTTCCCATTATGTGCCCCTAGCCACCCCCTCTCTAGGTATCCTATAAAACGGAATTGTAAAGGGTCCTGGGGCCACTCTCACACTCTGGAGGTGGCCTGCATTTCCCCTTCAACATGTATCTCTACTTTTCTTGAATTAAACCTCTGCCTTTGTCTCTGACTGTTGAAATTCTTTTCACCCTGGAAGCCAAGGACCCTGAGGACCCTGAGGTGAGCTTCTCTTTCCCAAGCCAGGGAACTCCTCAGGACTCTCTATGGAATTATTGTGTTCTCCCATGACACTCCAAGAATTTCCAGAAAGGCTGTGGGAGTTTGGAGAGTTAAAAATACATAAAACTTATAAGGAAACTATATAAAGTCACACACGACTTGCACAAATAGGTATTAGATAAAGGCCCAGTCAGTTTAACTACCCCAGTCTATTCCTACAAACCTGACAGCTAGTGTGGGTCAAGGATTAAAATCAGACCCCCTCCCCAAGAAAATAAAATTAATTAAAATAGGTTTTACAATGGCAGGTGTTAGGCTGTATTCAGCACAAACTCTTAAAAATATTGTTGAAAATTCTATGTTAAAAACAACATGTGAAGCTGGGCGTGGTGGCGCACGCTTGTAATCCCAGCATTCGGGAGGCTGAGACTGGAGGATCTGGGTTCGAGGCCAGCCTCAGCTACCTAGTGAGGCACTCCGCAACTTAGTGAGACTCGGTTTCAAAATAAAGAGTAAAAAATAGGGCTGGGGGTGTAGCTCGGAGGTAGAATGCCCCTGAGTTCAATCCCCAGTACCGCAAAACAAACAAACAAAAAAAAACATCTGAGCCAGATGTGGTGGCACATACTTGTAATCCTAGTGCTTGGGAGGCTGAGGCTGGAGGAGCACAGGTTCAAAAACACCCTTAGCAATTTAGTGAGGCTCTCAGCAACCTAGTGAGATCCTGTTTCCAAATAAGAAATAAAATTGGTCTGGTGATATAGCTCAGAGACAGAATGCCTCTGGATTCAATTCTCAGTACCAAAAACAAAAAACAAACAAACAACAACAACAACAACAAAAAATGCTTGGTTTTTTTTGTTTTCAGGCTTTGTACCACAAAAACGTTTTGCAATGTTACATATAATGATTCACGGTCTATGCAAATAGGTTGGCTACCTGGCCTCCAATTTAAAATGCTAACAGATGGAAGGCACAAGATAATGGGTTATAGAAAACATTATGGCAAAATATAAGGTTTATTGTATGATATACTAATATATCAGTTTTTCATGTAGATACCCACTGAACCACCATAAATGACCTTGAGACACCTTAACCACACTCTTTCAGCCTTCCAGCTTTAGATGTATAAAAACAAAATGTCATATGAAGAATTCCTTCTTCCACAGTCCTGTAGATGATCCATCCCCTGAGTCCCTAAACTGCAATATTCTGACAGCACCCTCTACCAGCTGAAAGCAGTTAGAGTCACATTATCAGAGGGGAGATATGAGGCAGGACAGAAGACCTAGAAACAGGAAAAATCAAAGTGGTCATTTACACCTCCCTTTTGTGAGGATGGGTGAAGTAAGCAGTAAGAGTTCAAAATATTGTGGCTTGGATTCATCACAGTCGCAAGGCCTCAGAGCCCACTGCCCAGAAACAACTCATTGGACTGTTAGCAGGAAATCTGAAAAACCAAGTAAGCTGATCCTGAAAGAAACTACCTGCCCTGCTCTATCCATGCTCAGAAGCTAATAGACTCAGACATGATGGAAGACCAAGGAGTATCACATCACAAACCACAAATCACAAACCACAAAATTGGACTTTGGGTTTTATGTCATGAGTGCCTTAAAATTGGCTTTATTAGTAAAATTTATGGTGGTCTTTTGTTTCTTGATTTTGACACTGAATGTTTGCCTAATGTTATTTTACATTGCTAAGATAAGAAAAAGTCATTGGCGGTTCTCATCCTGTGAGGTAGAGCTCAGAGGATGAGATTTACCCAGTAAATGGTAAAACCTCAGTGGCTGGGAGAAATCCACCACCTTATCCTGCTCTCGCAGCTCTGACTGAAAGTAGCCTTAGAGGTTGAGAATTTCTCATTAAAGTGTATTGAAAATTCTCAAAAGGGGGGAATGTGATGGGGAACTCAGAACCTTAAAAATATTATTAGGAATTTAGATAGGAAAAGGTAAGAATTCCCCAACCCCATCACCCCCCAGGTGCCCATGAATGAGCAAGCAAGCAACTTCTAAAGTTAAAGGAGCGGTTTCCTAGGCAACCTAGAGTTATGACCCAGGAGGGCATAAGAATCCTATGAGCCTTTTGTTCGATGCTCAGTTCCATGACCATTGTCAACTGAGCCATTTACTGGTAAATAAAGAAACTTGTCCCTGATTTTCTGCCTCTGGAGATCTTTTCACAGGGACCAGGGGGTAAACTGAGTGTCCTGCAATAAGTCAAGGATACCAAGATGATCAAGCAGTAAGTTAACTCAGAACAGACATATCAACATATATGTATGAGGGGTTATAAATAATCAAAAATTATTTTGATCTCTAAAGCTACCAGTCCAGTTTGGAGGATTGCTTCTTTTTCTGTTTTTCTAGTTGCTGGTAAAGAGAGCCTTTACCAGCAACTAGATCAACTGGCATCTTGATTCTGGACTAACTAGTCCCTTAAACTGTGAGAAAAAAAAAATGTTTCTGCTCTTTAAGATAGTCTAAAGCATTTTGTTATGGCACCCAGAGCAGATTAAGACAGTCGCCAAAATATTTATTAAAAAAAAAAATTCATTACTTAGTGAGGCACTCCGCAACTTAGTAAGACCCGGTTTCAAAATAAAGAATAAAAAATAGGGCTGGGAGTATAGCTCAGAGGTAGAATGCCCCTGAGTTCAATCCCCAGTACTGCAAAAAAAAAAAAAAAAAAAAAAAAAAAAAATTAATGTACAACATATCGTGTCAATGTTCCCATTCATTCTCATAATTCTACATGAACATGTTTTGTGCAAGATTTATTAACATATTATACTTAGCTGAATTTCCAAACAGAAAAAGAAGCAATCCTCCAAACTGGACTGGTAGCTTTATTTATTTATTATTTATTTATTTATTTTGCAGTACTGGAGATTGAACTCAGGGGCATTCTACCTCCAAGCTATACCCCCAGCCCTATTTTTGATTCTTTATTTTGAAACAGGGTCTCACTAAGTTGCAGAGGGCCTCACTAAGCAGCTGAGGCTGGCCTCAAACCCGGATCCTCCAGTCTCAGCCTCCCAAATGCTGGGATTACAAGCGTGTGCCACCACACCTGGCTTCCTGTTTTCTCTTCTTAAGAGGCATCAGTCCCATCATGGGGGCCCCACCCTTGTGACCTCACCTAACCACAATTACCTCTGACAGACCCATCTCTACATACCATTACACTGGGGGAGGTGGGGGGGGGGTCAGGGCTTCAACTTAAGAGCTTGAGGGGATACAAACATTCAGTGCATAACAGCAAGTAAAATATGATATACTATCCTGTTCTGGGTAAGGTTTAGGAATAACACACTCAACCCTGTCTTTTTCACTGAATATAGTTATAAAATCTAGATGGAACTCATGGAACAGCTACTTGAGGACTGTGATGGATAAAAAGTAGCAGGTGGACTGAGGAAGAGGACCAGGATTCAAAGCACTTCTGAACTAGCAGTGAGTTTGGATTTTGTTTCTTCCCCACCAGAATCCTCTGGTCTAGACCTAAGATGGTCTGAAAATTCAATCCTCAGAACTAGTACCAGGGCACAGACAGAGGAAGCTCAGAGAACAAATAAGTGGTTGTCAGAGATTGGGGGAGAGGAGAGGGAGTTATTACAAAGTGGTAACCTTGGAAGTTTGGGGGAGTAATGGAATCATTCTATATTGTAATTGTGCTGGTGTTTATATGAGTATATTCTCATATTAAAATTCATAGAGCTGTACATACATACACATCCCATTTTACTGGATGCTAATTTGAAGATAAAATATGATGTGTTGCTGTTTTAATATTTGAAAATAATTTTATCAGAATAAATACATATCAAAGGATCACCACTGGGAGGCATTTCTTTAATTCCTTCTCAATTATATAGTTGAAATATAAAATTCAACATTATTAGAAGCCTAGTCTTGTTTAGAATGGATCTAGACATTGTTTCAACATTTTATATTCTCAGAAATCACAGTCATAGCAACTCAAGATATTCTATGATAGTGCTTTCATGAAGTATAGAGGTGGTAGATCCAACAGTACTAATTCACCATGCTTTTCTTACTTTTAAGGAGCAAAAATAGTGTATATATTTTTATTTTTTATTTTTTTGCAGTACTGGGGATTGAACTCAGGGGCATTCTACCTCCGAGCTATACCCCCAACCCTATTTTTTATTCTTTATTTTGAAACAGGGCCTCACTAGGTAGCTGAGGCTGGCCGCAAACCCGGATCCTCCCGTCTCAGCCTCCCGAATGCTGGGATTACAAGCATGCGCCACCATGCCTGGCTTAGTGTATATATTTTTAAATTGACAAATTTGGGAGCAGGACATAATATATATGCATACAAGTTCTGGAAGTAGCCTGGTTCAAGTCCTGGTTGTGGAACTTAACTATTTGGATTTGGACAAGTTACTTAACCTTTTTGTGTCTGTTTCATTATCTGATGATATAGTACTACATAGGATTGTTATGAGAATTAAATGAATCAATGTATGTAAGCACTTAGAAAAGTGACTGGCACATATTAATCCTATATAAGTGTTTGTTAAATAAATTATACTAAGTTTTTATCTAGTCATATTACTTTACATGTGACATTGTAACTGTTTAAATATCCAAATTACATTTGTATAACATGGAATTTTATTCTCATGTGACATTATAACTGAATAATATCCAAATTGCATTTGTATGACATGGAATTTTATCCATTTGTTAATAAATATTATTTAGATTTAATTTTCAAGTTCTACATTTGAATCTTTCCCTCAAAGCTAACAGTTACAGCATGCAGGACCCGAGCTTTTGCTATATCCCTAGTAAAGAATATGAACAGGCAGTCAGACATGACGGTCCACCCCTGTAATCCCAGTACTTGGGAAGCTGAGACAGAAGGATTACAGGTTCAAGGCCAGTCTCAGCAATTTGGCGGGTCCCTAAGCAACTTAGCAAGACCCTGTTTCAAAATAAAATAGGCCAGTACTTGGGAGGCTGAGACCTGAGGATCCGGGTTCGCGGCCAGCCTCAGCTACTTAGTGAAACCTGGTTTCAAAATAAAGAATAAAAAATAGGGCTGGGGGTGTAGCTCGGAGGTAGAATGCCCCTGGGTTCCACCCCCAGTACCATAAATAAATAAATAAATAAATAAATAAATAAATAAATAAATAAATAAATAAATAAATTTAATTAAATAGGGCTGGGGGTGTGGCTCAGATGTAGAATGCCCCTGGGGTCAATCAAAATAATAATAATAAAGCCGGGCGTGCACGCTTGTAATCCCAGCTTTTGGGAGGCTGAGACAGGAGGATCCGGGTTCGCGGCCAGCCTCAGCTACCTAGTGAGGCACTCCGCAACTTAGTGAGACCCTGTTTCAAAAAATAAAGAATAAAAAATAGGGCTGGGGGTATAGCTCGGAGGTAGAATGCCCCTGAGTTCAATCCCCAGTACCGCAA